>CAJNIZ010047503.1:217-18476 GCA_905231905.1 Symbiodinium pilosum | reverse complement strand
CTCAATCATTATCCCCTTGGCGTGTGAGGGCAGTGCCTCTAGCTGAGAAAAACTAGAACATGACAATATCATGACCAGGTGGTAAGGTAAATGCAAGCGGAGGCATGGGCAATGCGGTCCAAAATAGTTGCACCCTGAACCCTGAACCCTAGACCCGTGCAGCCCAAGCTGAGGCAAGCGCAAGAATGAGCGCTTCCATGAAGTGTGGCCTTTTCTCAGGCTGGATCAAAGGTGCAAAGCATGGCGCGCATTAGCAGTATGCACTATCTATATGCCCTGACGGGCTCCTGTAATCGACTCTTCCAAAAAAATATTTTGAGAGAACCCAGGTGTTCTTAGAGGGTCTGTCCTCTTGGGGGCCCCCGGCCGCTGGGTCTACTTAACTACCGGTCCTGCCATGGGATTCCGCGTACCCAACATTCCCAAAGGGTTCAGGTACCTGTACGGTATATATTATCGGCCCAAAGGACTCTGAGTGTGTTTGAGGGTAGAGTTTGGGGGTCTAGGCCCTTAGGGCCCAGGCGGGTTTAAGGCTTGAAGGATTCAAATACATACAAATCACAGGGTTGGGGAATCTTGGTTCACCTGGACACTGGTCCAATGAACGTATGTAGTTTTTCTTTGGAGCTCGCTACGGCTTTGCCGCAGCTTAAGTTCAAACCCTGAACTGGGAATAAGGGCTTATGAAACTCATGATTTTCCCGTTTTTGCTTACTCTGGGCGCATCTGACTGAGCTGGCAAATTGTAGCATCCAGTCGAGCTCGACTTCCATACAAGCCAAGGGCCATATCATACGAACTGGGCCGGGGAAGAAATGGACACATCAAAAAACATGGCGAATGGGCCCTGAAGGGTTCGGTTGAGGGTATTGGGGAATGCTATCATATGGATACATCCATTTTGGAGGGACCACACTGATATGATCAACGTAGACCTTTCCAGGAACGGTTTTGGCCCGACTCCACATGTAGGTACGACGCGATTTCACTGGATAAGCTGGAGAGGCCGTTTACACACCCATCTTTCATCAGATACAGTGCTACACTCAGCGGTTTATGGTGGTGCTGCTTGTCTTATACTTGCTAGTGTTGGCCTTCTTCTACATTACCGTCGTGCCATTAATGTGGAGCTGAATATACACCAACTATCTTTTTCAGGTCTGACCATGCGAGGCACCCTATACCATACAAGGAATTTGTGCGTTTCTTGTCGCAGCCGCACAAGTGACCTTTCAACCCCTCCATCGCACCCGTCATCTGAAGAGAAACCCTAGCATGACCCAAGGCTTCAAGAACTTGGCTAATGAGAGCGCACGAGGCCTGGAGCCGGAAGGAGCAGAGCGCTTGGAGACAGGTTGAAGGCCTGTGCGTTGGACGTCAGGGTCGGGTGAAGGGGTCGGTTCAGGTTTAGGGTTTAAGGTTTATGGGTTAGCGCTTAGCAGACAGGGTTTATGGGCTAGCGATGAGTTCATCTGGGGCAGGGTATTAATTAGTAGGGGAGGGCGCTACCTCACACTCTCCCGAATAGTTTCCTTGGCAAAGCCAACAACCTGACCCCGAGGCGTCCATGGAAAAAAAGCTCTCCTGCGGCAACCCCAAACTCCCGCATGGTCTCGCTGGGCGTGGGGCGCTTTTTGCATCGAGATGTGTCAGCAAAGGATGCCACAAACATGTATCATCTCATGCTTGGCCCGCTATACTCCATTCGCTTACCTATGCAGCTTACGAAACACCAAAGCCATCTATCACAGAAATGAACGACTATGGGATACTACTTGGTTGAAACTTGGGCTTCCCCTACATACCCTAAACCCTAAAACGCTAAACCCCTAGTCCCTAAAACCCCGAACCCCTAAAACCCCAAAAGCCCTACAAACCCGGAACCCCTAACAGCCTAAACCCTAAACCCATACCCCCCAAACCCCTAAACCCCTGAACCCCTAAAACCATGAACCCCTAAACCCCTGAACCCCTAAAAAACCCTAAGCCATTAAAACCCTAAACCCCTAAGACCCCTAAACCCTAAACCCCTAAACCCCTAAACCCATAAACCCTAAACCCCCAAACCCTAAAACCCGAAGCCCCTAGGGGATTCATGGCCAGGGGCTTGCAGTGCGGCGCTGAGGTTGGCAGAGAAGACTTGGCCTGATCCCAGGGTTCTCAAAGACTTACTAGGGCTTTAGGTTTAGGGTTTCGGGTTTAGGGTTCAGGGTTAGGGTTTAGGGAATAGAGGAATATCTAAAGGAATATATAAATACATGGGGTTTAGGGTTAGCAGAGAATAAGGGAATATACGCATATGGTTTAGGGTTTGGGGCTTAGAGTAGGGAATAAGAGAATACGTTGCACAGGGATTATAGTCCTTATCCCCTACTAAAAATGAGTAAGTGTAATGTTTAACTGCAGTGGTGTCTTTACAGGTACGATGGGGGTTCCCTTGAGGAGGTGGTAAGGAAATGTGGGAGTTAGGATTCCGGGCTTAGGGCTTGTGATTTATGGATTTGTAAAAAAATGCCGCCAGTGCCCTTAAAGAGTCAATACTCATCTGGGAGTACTTTGGGAAACTAAGCTGGTCTATGGGGCGCATCCTCAGGCGCCCCTGATTTCATTCTGTGTTGAACGGAATCCACAAAACAGACCAAATCCTACCTCACTGAACTTCAACAAGTGCTGCTGCCCTTTAGACTTAATCCTTCATCCCAATACTCTGACCTTCAACTCCTAAAAAGCTAATGTCTCTGTGTGCCCTCCATAGCCCTAAACCCTAAACCCTGAACCCTAAACCCTGAACCCTAAACCCTGAACCGGGGCTCCGGCCCTCCTCTCCCCAGCCTAACGGTGCCCTCAGCTGATCGCGAAGGTCAGCAGAAGCAGCTCGATCCACCTGGGGCGCTGTTTAGGGTTTAGGGTTTAGGGTTTAGGGGTTAGGGCAATAGTCTACACTCTCCCAAACTAACATGGAAACCCATATAGCCCCCTTTTAGAAGGACTGTAGTCTTATAGGGCCTTTTTGGGTTTCCATGTTAGTTTCCGGGAGTGTAGTTACAACAGACAAGAACTATCACTTTTCATACAAAGGTTGGGGCAATATCCCAAACTGCATAAAGTTTGAGGTTCAGGGTGTGGTCATGCAAATGAGCCCCTGCCGGCTTCGCGCGCATGGTTTAGCCTAGTACTCTCAACTGTAAGAACCGACGTCATATCCCTTTTGCCATCGTATTGAATTTCCTGATGACCAAAAACATACAGATGTTAACAGACCAAATTATGTCCTGAGTAGAGCAGTTCACTGAAATTGCATCTCACATTGGTCCAAGATCGAAGCCAACAAAGACTAAGCCAATTCCCTGATAATAACCCCATCCACTAACTCACGATAAGTGTTCCCCATGTAATACTCTTCATATGAAGATTGCGAACCATTAGGGGCTTGGGGGCTGCATTGTCATACCCTACCCTCCCACCGACTCCGACCCTGGCCCCTGCACCCTACCCCGAATCTACGGGGATGGGATGCATCTTCTGGGGTCGGCACAGCTGCCAGCAAGCGCCGATCCCAGCAGCCCCTGCGCAAGGCCTGCAGGAGTCAGGGTTACTGCCTAACGGACATGTTGGGAAGATTTGGGGGCCCTTTCTGGAGGAGTACCTATAGCAAGGACTGGATTAGATTGGGGTATATAATGGGTACCCCAATTCATGGAAGCCGCCGTTGGGAGTGTAGGGTTTGAGGTTTTGGACTGGTTTAGGTTGTCAGGTAGGACTTTGCTCATGTCTCTGAGTTGTGGAAAACTCGACAATGACCCGAATGACGATGAGATCCCAGATGTAGTGACTCATATTATAAAGGTACCTAGATTTTTGGTTTGGGGTACGGGGTAAAGCTGAACAACTCATGGAGTCTGTGATGTCTACTTGCAGGCCTGCACCATGTGCAGCACCAGCGCCAGCGGAGCGATCACGACGAAGGCCTCCAAAGGAAAGCCACACATCTGCCCTCTGCCACAACAAGAAGGCGCTGCTATACAGGGTTTAGGGTTTATAGTCCCCCTGAAGTAGATAGAATATGGCTATGTATATTATAATAAGATCCCTATATACCCCATATTCTATCTACTTAAGGGGGACTATAGGGTATAGGGTATAGGGTACAGGGCTGTAATCGAAGAAACCAAAGTTCATCAACGAAGCCTCAAGTGGCCACCTCCCCAATTTCCGCCTCAGCCGTTCCCAGGCCCAGGATTCCTGCCGGCAGCGCCACAGCCACAAGCAGAAGATAGGGCAGGAACCTGGCAGTGGTCTGCTTACAGGTTTAGGGTTATTGGGATAATGGAAATATAATGGGTTATACAGGGTTATATAAGGATAATGGAAAAGCAAATGGAAATTACTATTTAGGGTTTAGGGTTTAGGGTTAGGAGGGAATAAAGGAATATATTGGGGTTAAATAGGGATGATGGGAAGTGGAGACTACTATAGTATAGTAGGGTATGTATTGAAGCTCTAGTAGTGAACAAGGGAATATATCATATAGCGATTCTATAAGGATCATAATTGCATTATTCCCTGGTAGCCCCCATTAAGTTTAGGGGTAGCTAATGCTGTAGCGTCAAGGGTTTAGGGTAGCTGCTCTGAGGGCTATGGTTCTTCTTTGGGTAAGTGGATTGGAGGCTTGAGATATCTGAGGAGTCTGGAATATGCCAGAGGATGTAGCAGTTGGCTCGGGATAAGACCGGGCTACTTGTTTGGAGGGTGGGCATTGAATTACAGATTAGAATGTGGAGTTTAGGTTTAAACGGGGCTGGAAATTGATTGTTCATGGTTTGGGATGTAGTCATTCTAAACACTTCACAAGACCATGATTGATGCTCAGCGCCTGGTGTTCTACCTTCTGCCTTCTGGATGATGACAGTAATGAAGGTTTGAAGGATTCAGGTTAGGGTTGGGCCCTTACAGCCGCATCTCGAGTTCGTGGGATGGTGGATCGAAGTCCCAGGCTTGACCCATCCAGAAGCAGATGATCACCAGTTGCAACGAGCACAGCCCAGTTTTCAATGCAGGGCTTCAAGACTTCCACCTTAGCGTAGCTAATATTGAATATTCCAGATATATTATCATATACCACTATGGGAGTATCTAATATCAGGGCGGGGTGGGAGGGGGGTTCATATTAGGGGAGAGGGGTTAATATACAAAGCTATCAGATAGCATCAAGTTGTACTTTCTCTTTGGGCAAACAGGCCGCGGCCACCAGCGCGTCAGGGAGCATAGGATCGAAGCTGACGGCATATCTGCTGGCCAGCTGTGTCCCAAGACCAGTTGGCCCTGACCAGGGTTTAGCTTCCTGAGGAATTCAACAGAAAATGGAATCTGCTGTTAGTAGGCAATGGAGGAATGGGTCCCTGTAGTACTCCTGTAGAGGTCTCAATAAGGATTCGTATGTTTCACTCCATCACTCCCTACTAACCACCAAGAACTTAAGGCTTGGGTTTAGGGCAGTGTACCTGCCCAGAGGGGCTGCATCCACCACAGTCTTAAGGCAGTGGATAGATGTGGCCTGAATGACAGCCATCACCATGAATCTGAAGATGCGCTAAGCCAGTAGGTTCAGCTGAAACGCGGCTTGCTGAAACAGCTTTTGTCACAGATCGAATCCGCACCAAGATGAACCCTTCTGTTTCAAAAAAGACCCCTACCCCCTAAACCCTAAAACACGTGGCCTGGACAACTCGGAGGACGTCCGCATATTCTGGCACAGGGCAGCCGAGCATGCGGTCAGATGCCTGGGATGTCTAGTGGATTCTCCTTCTATTAATTGCTACTAGTATTATTACCATTACTGCTACTATACTCATATTATTACTGCTTCTAGTACATACCACTGCCAGCAACACCACGACCACCACTACTACTCCTTCTTCTGCCTCTTCACTTGCTGGTTTCTCGTAGGGAATAAGCGATTGTACACTCCAAACTATAATCACTACATAATGTATTCCCTTCTTCCCGCCCTAAACCCTACACTCTAAACCTTAAGTGTGTTGTATATACATATATGTAGAATTATATGTATATCTATATATAAGAAATTCCCTCCTTCCCTGCTAACTACCGGTAAGTTCAAGTCGCGGGCCTTGAAAGAGGTTCGGCTCACCACGGGGCAGCGTGGGAGCTCCCCGAGCCGCGGGAGCCGCACCTGGGCTGGCTGTGGGGACTACTTGGTGTAGGGGATCTCCATATAAGGTTTAGGGATTAGGGATTGAGTTTAGTTTCTGGTCTTGGTTTAGGGATCTACATATAGGGATTATAGGGATTATATTGGGGTTATATAGGAATAATGGAAAAGAAAATGGAAACTACTACATTATAATAGGGGACTACCTACAGGGGTGCTATTGCGGGTTTAGGGTTTAGGGTAGGGATTAAGGTTTAGGGTTCAGGGTATGGGGTTTAGGAATTAGGGTTTATATGGTTTATAAGGTTTATAGGGTTTATAGAGTTTATAGTGTTTAAGGCTTAGGGTTGAGGGATTATAGGGTTTAGGGATTATCTAGGGTTGTATAGTGATTATAGAGGGGTGTATAGGGCTCATACAGGTGCGCATAGGCATATGTAGGGGACTATAGGGGCTGGGAACGGAAATGGAAACTATCAGGGATAGAACCTAGGGTCACACAGGGGTCATAGTGCTTAGGGTTGAGGGTTTTGCTGCCAAAAGCACGGGCTCAGAATTTAGAGTCCAGGGCTCAAGGTTTAGGGGCCCTCCGGTAGAAAGAGGAGCCCTTTACGAGGCATTCCTTGGGGTGGGCAGTTCTTGTTGGAAACCTCTACATGTCCATGGTTAGGGCTTAGGGCTTTAAGGCTGAGGACTCCAGGGATTGAGCTTAAGTTTCTGGTCTTGGTTTAGGGGATCTACATATAGGGATTATAGGGATTATATTGGGGTTATATAGGGATAATGGAAAAGAAAATGGAAACTACTACATTATAATAGACTATATATATTGGGGTTATATAAGGATAATGGAGAAGAAAATGGAAACTACTACATTATAATAGAGTATATATTGGGGTTATATAGGGATAATGGAAAGAAAATGGAAACTCCTATTTTAGTGGGATGCAAAGTGATGGTCGTGATCAAGATGGCAGTGGGAGTGGGTAGGACCCCCTGATTCAGCAGGGAATGTCGGGAAATATGAACTATATAGTTTATGGCATCTGCATTCTCCTCTCGAGTTTTTTTGAAGTGCACTGCCTTCCCACCAAGGCGTATGTGTTGAGCGCAAAGGGGCTGTGTAGGGATTCAATGTCGGCCACAGGAATCACATAAATGTTCATTGAAGGTTTCTGTGTCTCATAGGTGGTTTCAAATGTCAGGGAATCTGCGTGGGTCCAGGGAGTGAGCGCTGTTTTGGAAGTTCCCCGTATACAGATCCAAAAGAAACACTTACCATTACTACGCTTAGAGATGGCCATGTCGCCATGATCGCTGGCTTCCGATACTTGGAAATGCTGCTGATGGAGGAAACTTGCAACACCTGGGTCCCTGGACTGCTGTAAGACCCAAAGTCTGTGGTACTTGTGGCGGTGCAGGACTTTTCCATCAACAGTACCTACGGCGTTCCACAAAGCTCAGTTGCCTGAATATCTACTGCAAAAGAACATTTTAAGATTGTTGCCTTTGCAGTCAGACTATTTGACCGTGCTAACACATCAGGTGAACTCATGAAAAAAAACATATGATCCCTGAAAACACTCGAATACCGCTGATCCCCATACCCCGCCTGCCCTTGCAAATGGTATCTAAGGCTCCTGTGCCCCATTAAAACTGACTGGGATGCTAACAAACATGTACAGAGACAGAGACCCTACCAGCCCTGTTTATTGCCCAGAGGACCCCCGTTTCCCTGCATATCCACAGAGTCCATTCGAAGCCTTAGCCCGGAAGTAAAAGGCTACATACGAGTCCGGGGCGTTCGTGTTGGGCGTCCGCGGTGCCGAACCCTCCTGGATAGACAGCAAAACAATAGTACTGGAGCGAAGGGAGAGATACAACAATCATAAATGACGATGATACTATCAAGAGATAATAAGAGTGTCAATCAGAACGCAGAGCATGGCAAAGGGTATCAGGCATGGCAACAGCAGTACCAAACATCATGACCATCATGAAAATCAATCATGACAGTACTGAAAGTCAGATCATACTGATGATAAATTGTACTAAGAGCCGTATGGGTTGCGGCGGCAGCAGCGGCAGCAGCAGCAGCAGCAGCATCGTGTAGCGCTGTAATGGTACTTAATGGGAACTATTGAAGAAGTCTCAAATTGAAGGCATACTGCGCGACGCAAGTAGAAGCCCGCCTTCACTGGAGCCTTTGCATCCGCAAAGCGACCTGGGCGCAGCAGAGCAACCGCAAACAATCATCCTTGCCAGGAATCCTGCCCTGTTGCCTTTGCGCTGCCATATCCGCCTAACACCCTTTAGCACACCCTTGACCTTTAGAGACTCCAGCCCATCTCTAACGAAGCATTGTGTGGACCGGCCAAACGCCATGTATGCCTTGGATCCTGCACCCGACACTCCCCAAACTCTGACATCCTGCGCTCTGTGACGCGTACTTGGCTTCCGGATTTCATAGGGATCTGCCTGGAATGGCACCGAATCCTGCCATGCGCAACAGTTCATGGCTTTTGTGTTGGACTTGCGGGTTGCGTGACTTCGGTGGTGCATAGTACGGCTTAGTTCAAAGACGGACAGACTCCAGCTCATGGCGCTAAACCCTGAATTAAGACTCCTGAAGCACAAACGTCAGCCTGCACTGGATTGCATATGTAACACCTCAGTCGTGTTGTTGTAGTAGTTGAACCAAGTAAGACTAGATTCTTCATAGAACATCTACCCAATCTACCCCCAAACGGAGGATGTACTAATACTCTCTATTGGGTAGCAAAGTATCCCCATTGTGCACAGTTTACATAGCGCGGCATATTCCCAGTTGCCGTTTCATTTTCCATTTAGTTGTCCATGTGATTCGAGTATAAAAAGACAACAGCATGCCAATCTAGAATACTCTACACCCTAAAAACCTAACACCCTTACATACCCCTATGCCCGCCCATATATCCCCATTAAAGCCCCATTAAAGCCACCTAACACCCCTACATAAACCTACACCCTTCCATGTACCCCCATGAAACCCTAAAACCCTAAACCCGAAACCCCAAACCCTGAACCCCAAACCCTAAACCCTGAACCCTTAACCCTATATATATATATATATACATACATATATATGTATACATATATGTATATACATACATACATATATATATATACATATTCCCTTTTAAAGCTATCACTCACCTGAAGCCGGTCCTGAAGCTCACTGGTCTGCGACTTGGGCATGGTGTGGACAAAGCCAGGCTCCTCCCCCTGCCATTTTTCTGAGCTGCTGTTAAACTTAGGGTTTAGTGTCTACGGATAGGGTTTAGGGTTTAGGGTTTAGGGTCCAGGGCTTGAAGAACATAAGTTGAATTTCCAATAACTGGGCATATAGCAAGGGATAAAGGATGCGGTTTCGACTTTAAGTGCGTCAACAGCAGGCCAATGTTGGGGGGGTTCTTAACATTTGCAGGGATACTATGGGAGGCGTGGACGCTGTAGTGAAAATCGGCCCTCCAGGCACGCTGATGTGTGGAGTTGAACTTGTTGGGAACATGATGCCTTAGGCACTCCAACAAGAGGTAGGATGCTAGGAGAATATGCTTCTATGAATAAGCATACTTCACGGAACTTCTGGTGTCTCTCCAACATGGCACGGCAAGACTTCGCCTTAGCGCTCGCCGCTAAGCTGTCGGCTGTCGTATGCTGGAGACATGAAGGAGAGAGGAGTGACCGTTCGAACGTGCCAGTAAGCTCGACTCCCATGGGCTGCTTGGGACAGCTTCATGTCAGCTTGTTGGATTGAACGATGGCAAACTCAGCAGCTGTCATCAGGAAAACCCTTGCATCATGAAGCATGTTCCAAAATCACCGCAGTCTTGAAGTGGGGGACTGGGCCACATGTTGAACCGGACGAGGGTACTTGCTAGCAAACCGAAAATCTTGACCGTTGGAACTGCATAACTGCCAGGTCCTCCTGACTCAAACCCCCTAAATATTCAGCCAACATCAGGTCTGGGCTCCTGGGCTCCGAATGAGAAGACCTTCTCCTTGAAGGCTGCTCGCTGGGCGGAGGCAGGCACCTGAAGAGCTCTTTTCCCTTCAAATCCTGTTCAGCGTCTTGTAAGTTTTGAGCTTGAACACCCTGCTTAATGAGGATTATGTTAGGATTATATCTTTGCTGTCATTGTTGCACCCTCCTGTTCCTCGCCACCGATGTCAGAATGCTTTACAGCAGGGTGAGGCCTTCAGGGCCACCAAAGATGGGGCAAGTACGAGACCAAAGCCCAAATTGAAAAAAGCTTCCCAAACCCCACGCACCCTAATCTCCCAGCCTATCCTAGCTCTCAGCCTCAACAACAATCCACAAAACAATGCTAAAAAGAACAACGTGATCACCTACATGCTGAACCCTATGCCTCCAGCTTGTGGGCAACTTTCGGCTGCGGCGTCTCCAGCTCCTTCCCATGAAGGGTTGGCGAGACTTTGAGGATTGAGGAAATGTAGGACTGCAAGTTTACTTCTGCTATTGACATCGCAAGGACCAGTTGGCCTTTGCAGAAACAATTCCCACCTAATTTGCCTGGGCTGGGATAGTTCCAGACGTGCTCACCCAAGCCCATATTGGAAGGGGAGCATGCCGCTTCTTGCGTGAAACACTTGCCGTCAGCAAGGCACGGACAAAGGTGTTGCAGATTTCCGGTCCACGCGGACTCGAGCAGGGAGCCCTAGGCTTGCATACCCTACCCTTGCTGAAGCTCGCGTGGAACCGCGTGGACACCCATTTGAAGCAACAGTAATCATTGCAGGACCTTGTCTGCTTGGGCTTCCTGAACTGAACCATGACCTGCCTGAACGCAAAGCGTGACCTTCCTGAAATCCTCGGCAGTCGTCAAGTTTTCGGGCAGCGTGCGAAAGTCGCGCTTGTTTGCTGTATGCTCACAATCAGAGATTGGATACTGCGAAGGCCCACAACGATGCCTCTTACTTTTCTGAAAAGCCTCCGGCCAAGACAAAATGGCTACGGGTAGCCTCACTTCTTACTGGGGAACATATGTCCTAGGAAAGCCGACATCCACAGCAAGAGTACAAACTACTCGCTCAGCCTGCGCACTGGACTCATTCACGAAGGAGAACTCATCATCGCCGCCGAAGGTCCTGTACCATCCGCTTCGATTGAAATTTGTCGGGCTTATTTTGCTAAGGCCATGCGCGCGAGTCTGTCATCGCTCATTGCTCATGCCACTTGATATGACTCATACTGCGGGTCGGGGCTTCGCGCAGTATGGTCTTGGATCCAAAACTTGGGAAGGCATTGCTTATATCACCTCAGGCCAGTGTGAAAACTGCATTCCCCTTCTTCGGCCCTGGTTGGGAATCCTGTGGAAACTCCTGAGTCAAATACTTCGTCCATAGGAGACTTACAAAGACCTCGTCGCTCAGTGATTGTGAAAAAAGTTGAGACCATCAGACTCGATTGTAGACTTCTGTGTTAGGGATACTGGAGTATAGTCCCCTTAAGTAGATAGAATATGGGGCATATGGGGATCTTAGTATAATATACCCAAAGCCATATTCTATCTACTGAAGGGGGACAATAGCAGGAGGCTTCAATGCCTGCAATTCAAACGAGAATGCTAATAGAACAAGGCTCTTTTGGCTAGCTGCAGGGCGGTCAATGTGAGGGCATCCAGACCATATGATAGGTTAGGGTTATATAGGGAAAATGGAAAATAGAAAGGAAACTACTACATTATAATAGGGTACCTATTAGGGTTAAATAGGGATAGTAACCGTAGTCACAAATTTGGCTTGAAACGGTTTTGAGTTTGGATTGAACTCCCAATGAGCTGTTCCATACCGGCCTAAGTTTCTTGTATGCTTCCTCTGCCAATGCAGCAGGATTTAGGAACGCTACCTCAAATGGTCTTGTCTAGCAAAAAGACTGCCCGACTACTTGAAGACTTCTTTAGCAAAAAGAAAGGAACCATGCTTAAATCTGATTCGGGTGGTGCCATCTGCTTTCAGTAAGAATTCTGATTGAAGCGCATGTTGTATTCCTCTGCTATGTCTTCCAATCCCGTAAGCATGCTTTACAGCAGATCAGTTCTTAAAAGGGTGTCGTCGACCTATGCGAGGTCATAAAATGGGTAACTCTGGGCCCAGGTATTGGCGGGTATTCCCCTTTGCAGTCAGCTGTGGTCTAAATCTTTCAGGCTTAGGTTTCAGAGGAGGCTTGGGGCTGAGAAATTTGCAAGCCACGCAGCCCGATACCTGTCAAAACCTGTTAGGAAAAACCTAAGACTCTCACCCCACAACAAAGCACACCGCAACCGCCCAGCACTCAATGCCACCAATTTCAGCATGTTTTGGTTTTCATGTCAAGAATCATGAACACAATGCGTTCAACTCTGCTGTCAGGAAGACAGACCCAGCTACTAGTTGGCAAACTTAATCCAAAAAAGCGGACACCTCCGGTTCAAGTATCCCAGACTCCATTTGGGCGTGTGCAAGACTGAACCTTGCTGAGGCCAGGACGTCAGAAGCTCGTTCGTGCGACTGAGGGGTGCTTTCTCCTGTAAACCCAGACCCCCTAAAGGATCTAAAAAATGGAACCCCCTAATGATCCCCTAGTTTTCCCAATGTAGTGACGGGTTCATATCGGGGGGGTTCAATTTTTTGGATCCCTTAGGAGTCTGGGAAGGAGCCAAGGTTTCTGGGTTCACGGGCTTAGTTGGACATCCAGAGGGTAGTCATGCTCAACAGTAATTGTGGTAGTGCAACCCCACCCCTGGCTCTAATCCGGTTGCAGTTACAAAAACGAATCGGATGCAACCACCATTGTGTTCTCCTGCTGGAGTTGGGTCAGGATTTTTGGAGGGTTCGCAAGCTTCCTTGAGCAGGATTCACAAGTTGAGGTCGGTGGGCTTATCATCTAGGGGTGCGCGGCTGTAGGAGTTAGGATCGGATTTCGTTAGAAGAGGTAAGTTCCTTGCAAGGTCTCGCACTGCTGCATAGTAGCCCTTCCTGCTGAGGCCAGCACCAACTTAGGTGTTCTTGATGAAGAAGTTCATGACATCAAGTTCGGGCTAGCCGCAAATGGGCTTAGGGAAATTGGGCTCGCAACTTCGCACTGCTAACCCTCAAAACTAAACTTATTCACGCTTCAGTCTACAAACCTAAATCCTGCAGCTTAAACCCTGAACTCAACCTTTAACCTTGGACCCAGCCCTGAACCCTGAACCGCACCTCGTTCGTGGAGCTGGCAGTAGTTGAGTCCAGAAGTTCCTGTTTGAAGGCCCTTCTTGTGAGATTTCATGTGGCTACAGGTGAGGGTTTAGATCGGATTTAGTAGGCTTAGGGTGTAAGAATTGGGGCGTGGGGCATAGGCTTGGGTTTAGGACTTGGGGCTCCGGCCTTTTTTTGTTCTGACTAGAGTTCATTTCTGGCGTTCTAGGACCCTCTGAGTCGCGAATCTTTTGCGTCCTGTCACGGAAAAGTCAATGCAAGCCGCAAAATAGGAGTACATCGAGGAACCCCTGTAAGAGCCGCGGATCCCTCAACACGAAAGACATTGATTGGCCTATCTTGTCGCAGTAAGATAATATGCAACAGGTTACTACGTCAGACTGAGTCCCTGTCCATTCTACTCTACGCAAACCTACTCTTGCTATGGACTTTGCTGTAGTTTCAAGAGCTCTCGAGATCTCCATGCAAGCCTGCAACACTCTTGACAGGCAGCCGACCGGCAAAGCAGCAAGCTATGTGTGGAACCTTCTTGAAGTTCTACTGTCGAGCCTTTATCCTTTGGACAGCGACTTACACGAGCTCCAAATACCTCCCAGTGCGCTCAAAAAGGAAAATCTACATGAACTAGGTGCGAAGCTTGCATCACCCCCGAAGAAGCAGCTGGTTCTGGCAAAGACTGCAGCTGCTCTTTGGATCGGCAACTAGAATTGGTTGATCAACTGGGGTTCTGCGCGGGCTGGGAGTTTCGGATCTATGGTTCAGGGCTGTGCCCTTACGGTTATGCAATGCTTAGGGTTAGAATAATGGAGAATCACATGGAAACAAACATGGAAAATGAAATTGAAACTGGAATTGTATGGGTGTTTCCAGAAATGGGAGGCCGGATGTACATCCCAGGAGAAAAAACCATGTTACAGGTACACCCAAAAAGGGGCCAACAATTTATGGAAACCGCATATAGTGGTTACAGCATTGATTTTGCAGGCGGGCAGCGCACTGTTCGGCGTTGCAAGCTGTGACTTTGCTGCAGCTGACAAGTCTAGAGACAGGGCCTCCAATTGCAACATCGGTTTGTACTAAATGTCCTGCATGACCCTAGCGGCCTTATACACGAGGATTTATGGTACCGGACCCCATATCGCAAAAGGAGGCGCTGGTGAAATTGAAACTCACTAAGAGATAGAGGGGTTCCAGTCCTCAAGCCCTGGTCTGTCATGTTGGGGCCTGTTTATATCACGAGTAGGGTTTCTAAGTACGTTGTACTGTGATCACATGAGGATTGCGAGATTTTCTGTTGGTGCCCCAAAAACCATACCCCAACTATCTGGAAACAATCATTTACAGTTTTTGGGAAAGTCTCATAGGTCTCCGAACCATGCCAAGGACAATCACACCAGCAGGCATCCTTTATATCAACCATCCTACTACGCTTGTTGATTGAACCTTGGGTTTTCGTATGGGGACTCCAAAAGCAAGGCGTCCCTTTCTCGGAGACTTCATACTGAAGCAGTGAAGTGTTTTAAACTATCGAGAACTCCAGCATAGTGTGACCAGGACACGAGGTGACTGCACCCCTTCTCACGTTGTGTCTACGTGAAAACGCAAGGATCCATCACATCTACGCGCTAAAACTCCACGTCCCCAAACCCCCACCTCAAAGTCTACAAAAAATGAGGAGCATTTGCTGCTAAGAGTAGTTTCGTTTGGACTAGATTTCCGAAGCAATCGTATGGGTGACGCCAAAAAGCACCAGACTTTTGACAACCCCCCTCCTTGTCTGCGATGGAACTTGTGTTTATTCAAGATTCAGCGGAGTCGCCCTCAACTAAGAAACATCGGCTGACAACAGATTTCAATGGTTCCAACTACTGGCAAAGAGAAACAAGGCATCCTGGTGAACAACAGTCTGTAGTGCAAAACTAGGAATAGCTACAACCCTACACACCCCTTTCTAGGGGCCAGGAGGTTGCAACCGCGGAGGTCACTTTCCGCCCACCGCAGTGTATCCCTCCTTCACTTTCTGCGCAAAGCTCGACAGGCCTGACAGCATCTGCACTGGCAACAAAAGTCCGGAACAAGCCCTGACAGCTAGTCCCCCCATGGGGGTACAAGCCTCATTGAGCTTTGCAAGGGACATCCTTCAGCAGCTCGACCCCTTTCAGTAAGTGTTAATATGTGAGAACACCTGATATAAGGGCCCCTTAACAAATTTGGGAACCTCAAACCCCTAACAAACTTGGAAATCTCAAACCTCTAAACCCTAAACCCCTCAGGCCAAGATTGCCATTGGCCTCCGAAGTGCATTAGCAGATTCAGGATGCCACAGCAGACCTTGACTCAGGGATCTGCAAAATGTATCTGAGGGGGGTTTCCCAAAATTGGACGATCCAGATGAAGGATGATAATACCTGCGGTCTGCCTATTCATGGAAACTACCATCTCTTACTGCACAGGGCTAAATTCGGATGCCACATATCATGATTTGATAATAAGATCAGAAGCTACCAATAATAGGAACCTCAAAGTGAACCTTAGCCAAGCGGCACACTGACTTGATCCCTAAAGCATAAGCCGTACATACCCAAGAGGAAGGTCAAAGGAGCGCACGGGACAATAATGCAGTAGATGGTGCGTCTGGGTTTCTTTGAGGGCTTCAATCAAAGCCTTATATGGAGTTATGGGCTTTAGTCTTGGGATGATACATACATTTTTCTTGCACTGGAGCCCTGGGGGCATGCGGTAGCTGAAAGTCGGCCTACGTGAATCCCCCGCGCAAGAGTTGCAGGATTACTCCCCCGGACACAGCTGCAATTGCCATCCTACCCGCAAATCTGACCCCAGCCAAACCCCTTGCTTCACGCAAACGGAAGATTAGGGAGAATGATATTTAGTCCTTACAAAATGAATTTGGTGTTTTTCCAGGGCCATCCACACTGCAAAGCGGGAGGACGTTCCATATTGACCTGAAATCCAATGATATCAGTCAAGCTGGTTGTTGAACTATTGTTTGTTGTGAACGTAGTCGTGTCCTATTTCCACTGGGCTGCTTCTGGAATTTATCTATGCGAAACGGAAAAACACAACATGTCGAAAACCCGCATGCTCCGCCGGGACTACAGATCCTACAAAATAGCTCGAAACCCTAACCCAGAAGCCCCAATTCCTGAAATCTTTGTCCTGAAACCTCATCCCTAAAGTGAGGCTTAACACTTGCCTGGACCTCCCAAATACCCAGAATAACAGCCTATTCCCATTATTTTGGGGTTAAGGGCCATTACTATAGGTATTTGGGATGTCCAGCTACCCCGTTAGACCCTGACCTTTCAAACCGGCTCTCACCCGGAATTGTATATGGATCATTCTCAAAACTATGGGCCCCTTTTGATTACGGATGGTTGCTCGGCTTCGCTCGGTTGCTCGGCTCGGCGGATTTTCGTACGACAGCGGTAGCGCCGCAATCGGATGATATTACAGCACCGAATATTCAGGGATGCCAAAATGGTACCTTAATTTTGGGAACTACCCATATGTTCCCTTTAATAGCCAGTTCCCGAAGCCAATGCTCGCCCGAGAACCATGGCACAGCCTGCGGCCAAGTCTAAGACGTCTGTCAGAGACCTGGGATTCACAGGTTTTGGTGTTTGGGATTGGGAGTTGGGTTCAGGGTTTGGGGCTGCTTCAGGTCCCTCTCGGGGGCTTCGGGGGGATATTACATATACATATATATATACTGCAGAGGCACATAGGAATGATGATATTCCTATGATCCTATATTCGAGTTTTAGCTTGACATTCCAGGCAATATTTTTATTGAAAGGGCGGTCCCTTCTGGATGCCCCTACAACGATCTCGTTCTAGCGAGCTCCTGGACACTAGTTTTGAGAAACCTCCAAGGGAGATCAGATTTTAGCGCGCAAGTGCTTAAGAGCATTCAGGACGGAGGGATGAAGGTTTGGGATTTGAAGGCTTCGCCAACAAGCTGTAGCCTGAGCGATGTTCTTAAAGATATACGGTGATTGTAGTTGTCTGGCAACTCAGGATTGTGGTTTTTGTCTGGAGAGGGAATAAGAAGTAGGCCTCGGGATTTCATTAGAGCGAAGTTCTATGTGGCTTAAAAGTTGCTGCCTAGGGAATCATATGTTTGAATAGGATTTCTTCCGGGAAGCGTAATAAGAAACTCATAGCTGAGGGCTTCGGGCTTTGATGCTCTTGTTGGTTGCTCCCATCTGTGTGTAACTCAGCTATGGCCTTGGGGATCGGGGCTGGGGCATGAATGGTCTGGGTGTGGATGCTTTGATCCAAGTGTTCTGGCTAGGAATGAGTCAAGTTGGAAGCCTCATTAGGTCTGAGAGCTTTGATGTAGCTCACACATTCAACAGCTCCTCGAATTCTGCTCTGAATAAGATCTATCTAATGCATGCATGGTATAATCGGAATTGCGGTAATACTGTAGTATAGCTCAGGTGGACCCCCCACCTTGTAATAGTGCTATAATGGGACTATAAGAGGACCCTGATATACGCACCATCATCCCTCATGGGCACTATTACAGGGAGGGGGGTCCACCAGAAGTATAACTGTCAAAATCGTAGTCAGCGTCAGTAAGAACAACCCTAAACCCTAAATCCTGAACAAATAAAGGTAGCAATAGCCAAAGCTGCCCAGAAACCTTGGCCCCCAGAAGCCCCCAAAAAGAAAGACCCTACTCGAAGGGTCAAGAGGACTTAGTAAGTATACTCATGGTTTAGGGTTTAGGAATGCCTATATCCCTAAAGGCCATATACTAACCTCAGACATCCTCACTATTCTCCTACTTACTAAGTCCCACAGACCCTAAACCCTAAA
>CAJNIZ010047502.1:0-16638 GCA_905231905.1 Symbiodinium pilosum | reverse complement strand
GTGCGGCTCCAGCGCGCATGTACATGGTCAGCCGCGCTGTCGCCAGTTTGGGGTTTAGGGTTCAGGGTTCAGGGTTCAGGGTTTAGGGTTTAGGGTTTAGGGTTCAGGGTTCAGGGTTCAGGTGGTTTCCCAAAATAAGGGGACCCCAATATACACCTCAAAAAAACCAGAATCATTATCATGGGGACCCCCAATAAGGTACCCCAAATTTGTGAATCCCTCATATAAGGTTTAAGCTTGGGATCTTAAGCTTTGGGGTGCAAGCTTTGGGGTTTAGGGCTCAGGGGTGCAAGGCTTGCAGATGTTAGTATTGAAGGTTTAGGGCTTAGGATCTGTAAGGTTTAGGGTCGAAGGACTCGGTGATAAGTATCTAAGGCTTCAGGCTTAGGACCTTTTGTGTTGGAGGGAAGGAACCCTAAACCCTAAAAACTAAAGCCTAAAACCGAAAACCTAAGCCCAAAAACGCTCAACCCTGAACCCTAAATCCCAAAATCCTGAACCCGAAATCGTGAAACCTAAATCACCTTGAAGGCAGCCGTGCTCGGAGGTGCCCACTAGTACGTTTCTGATAGAAAATCTAGAAATTTGGGGGCTTAGGGGTAGCCTTAAACGAGTTACAGGTGGATTTTCTAGGGTGTAGGGTTGCCCAGGGATACCATTTTTGGGGGTCCCCATAATATTGATTATTGTACTTTGGGGTCTTTTCTGGCATCCCATTATTTAAGGAAACTACTATATCTGGACACAATAAACTTGCAGCCTCTTCAAAGACACAATTAAGCTGGCACATTGGAAAATGCATGGAGTGGTGCCGAATTTTCGAAATCTATCCCAAGTTTCTGTACCCCTAAAAAATTGTATCCCTAATTGAAAGCCCGCCAAAATGCCCATGATATCACCTGTACATTCCTGTTGGCGCGGTTCAGAAAGATTCAGAAGGTCCCCCGAAACCCGACAATTGTAAATGTTCAACCTAGCCTACACGTACCCCCAAATCAAGAAAAAATCTAAAAACTGGACACCGAAGCCCTAAAACCATGTATGCCTGACCCCCTCAACCCCTCAAGCCCTCGAAATCTTTAAGCACTGAAACAAATAGATCCAACGAAACCTTGGCAGGCTCTGCGAAGGCGGTGGCGACACGGAGCACATCCTGTAAATGGGGGAGAACACAAAGATGGAAATGCCTTGTTTGAAGTTGAGAAGAAGAACAAAGGCTGGATGTGGGGAGTGCGCACCAAGGACTCAAGCATACAGGTTGAAGGCTTAGGCGCGGGGAGTCTTTGAAAGGATGGAGAGGCATAGCAAAAAGGAGACTTTGGAGTACACCTGCGCGCTTGTTGCTGACACCCTGTTTAACATCAGTTGGCCATTCACTTGTGCTGGTCAACAACACAAACAAATGCTACTTCCAAGAGTTGTCCAAGAATGGCCTAAGCAAGGGCTCTAGGTGAGTTGAGGTTGTCAATTCTCAGAAGTCGTATGTAGCGTGCGCGAGAAACTGCGAATTGAAGGTTTAGAGGCAGCCTGCTTGCTGCACGATACCTTCAAAGGAGGAAGAACACTCCATCACTCAGGAATCCAAACTTTAGGCTGATGGATGCCGTTTAGGGTTTAGGGTTTAGGCTTCATGACCCTAGCATACCTAAACCTTGGAAAATGTAGCTATGTCAAGGGGCACGCGGGATATTCAATTTCAATACTGTAAACCCTAAATTTCCTCAGTTCCCATGTTATTACTCCATTATTGAGTGTACGAGTGATATTATACCAAAACCCTCAAGCCTAAACCCTGCACAGTAGCTTCCACTTGCTTTTCCCAAAGTATATCCCTTAACCCTAATCCCGAAACCCTAATCCCTAAACCCTAATCCCTAAACCCTAATCCCTAAACCTTAAACCCTAAACCTTAAAGCCTGATCCCTAAAACCCATATCATCCCTATAACCTATTACAATGTCCATTTGTGGAAGGAAGCCAAAGCCTCCTCGAGGAGATCCTGGCCGCGAAAGAGGAGGAGCCCATGCTCCCAAAGCCTCACATTCAGGTTCAGGGTTTGGGGTTTAGGGTTTAGGGGCTAGGATCTTAGGGTTTAGGACTATGTAGGAAGTATGTGAGGTTCTATGGGGTTTATATAGGGGTTCTATAAGGGTTCTGGAAAAAAAGATGGAAACTACTATTTAGGATTTAGGGTTCAGGGTTTAGGGGCTAGGACTTGAGGTTCAGGGCTTAGGGTTTAGGATTTGAATGGCTTTCACTTGGGGGAAAGTGGGGAAGGGGTTTAGAAGCGAGTTGGAGGCTTCTGCAGCGGGTTTAAGCCCCTCCTTGCTGACCCAGATTACAGACCCAACTCTAACCTAGATTGCGGATTGACATGTGAATCCGAAACCCTGGACCCTAAACCTTAAACCCTAAACCTTAAAACCCTAAACCTCAAACCCCTACCTGAACCCCAAACGCCAAACCTCAAACCTTGCAAACTCTTCCTAAACCCCAAACACCAAACCCTAAACCCTGACCTCTATACCCTAAACCAGATTTTAAGTTGAGGATGTGGATCCCTCAGCCCTGCACCAAGTAAGAGGAGGCCGAGATGCAGCGCTCGGAGCTGCTCCTCCGGCACGGGCGGCTGGCTCAAGTCTAGGCCTCTTTCGGGAGTGTAAGGTTTGGGGCTTGGGATTTGCATTTAGGATTTAAGTTTTGGGGTTTAGGCTTTTAGGGTTTAAAGTTTGGGTTCGGGCTTAGATTTCAGGGCTTGAGGGCTCAAGCTTTGGCGGGGCACGTTATGCTATTATGATTTGTGCAAGAGCCCCAAAGCGGCAATATTTAAAACAAATGAGGCATCTACATGTTGCTCGGAATTGCGGATTGTAAGTTTGGGGCTTGCCACTTGGAGTTTTGGGCTTGGCTTTCGGGATCTGTCACTTAGGGGTTTAAAGTGCCGGGCTTGCATCATAGAGCTTTGGGCAAGGGTTTGAGGTCTTGGGCTTAGGACTCGGGATTTGTGCTTGGAGTTTCCGATCTGATTCTTGACATTACTTCCAATCGCTCAGAAAGAAATGATGCATTTCCTCAGCGTTACAAATCACAAGAATGGAGGTTTAGGTTTATGTTTAATGTTCGTTGCTTCAACAAATTAGCTGTAAGATTTATAATCTGATCAGTTGAAGTTGGGGACTCCCCAAACCCAGAAACCCAAATACACACCTTAGGGGATAGGCTTAAGGCCTGGAGGTCTAGGATGTCAGGGCAAATGATTCTCAAAGTTGCGCACCCGCGGGCTTAAGGTTTCTTAGGGTTGGTGGGATGCGGCTCTCAACCTCAAACAGCTCTAGGAGTCTAAACCATAAGCCCTTAACCCATTGTTAAGAGTATGGGCTCACCCAGTTCTGGGACCACCTTTAATTGCCCAACGCCCAAACCCTAAATCCCAAAAAGCACTAAACCCAAAACCACAAATAAACTTCCAGGTAGATCCCGAACCCTAAATCCCTCATTCAAAACCTCGAAACCTCCAACTGGACCCCGAACCCTAAAGGCAGCGCGCTAGAGTGCCAGAGATAATCCACGAGTCAAGCCCTCAACGCCCACTGCAAACCCCACGTTTGCAGCTTTAGGGTGTCGGGCTTCAGGATTGGATTTTGAAAGGTAGGTGTTGCGTTACAGCTCTGGGGTTGGGCCCTACGTGTACCTGATTCTAGATAGGGTTGGGACTACCAACCCTAAATCTTAAGAACACTAGACACACTCTCAAACCCACACCCACAAGCCTGATAGACCTAGAGGTTTGAACCCCGCATGCATTGCAGATAAAGGACGACATGGACATGAATCAACCACCGTGACCTCCAACCAAACCTTTACTTACTCCTGAAGCCCAAACAGCCCAAAACCAAAAATGAAATCGGCCTTCCTCACAACAATCCAGGCATACATGGGCCTAAATGGTTTTATACGGACTCGTGGATGATTATAGTCATTGCCAAAACCCTACACCATCCACCCTAAACCCTAAACCCTGAAACCCTAAAACCTTTAACTCTAGACCCTAAAACCCTGAAACCCTGAAACCCTCAACCCCAAAACCCTTAACCCTAACCCTACCTAAAACTCTCAAATCCTAAAACCCCTAAAGCCCTCAAAGGCTAAACCTTAAAACTCCTAAAGCCCTAAACTGCCTTAAACCAGTCCTCCCAGTCCTCCCCATGCCTCGTACCTCCACGCCAAAGGCACCCAGGGGGCAAATCTCCAAGGAGCCCATGCCTCAGACGTCAGTCCCTACTTCCAGAGCTTGGGTAACTAGGGGTTTGGGATTTTAGGGGTTTGGGGTTTAGGGTTTAGGGTTTAGGGTTTGGGGTTTAGGGTTTAGGGTTTAGGGTGTGAGGGCTTAGAGTTTTAGGATTTAAGGCTTAGGGTTCAAGCTTTAGGGTTTACGGTTAAGTTTACGGATTAATGAAATGTGCAAGGCAAATCTGAGATTGGGGTCGGCTTAGGTCACAGAAGTTACTGTTTGAAACTATGGCTAAAAGCACCTGTCCTGCTATACTCAATCACGCTCTGGCATATAACAGTTTGTGAGAATTGCAGCAGTTTGCCCTTTCGTAGTAACCTTAAACCCTAAACCCCCTACGTCCAGCAGTCAGCCCTGTGGCTATGGGGACGCATCCAGGACGAAGCCAAACCAAGAATCACCTGCAAAATGCAGATGCTCCACGTCTAGGGCTTCGGGATTTTTGGTTTAGAATGTTTTGGTTTAGGGATTTTTGGTTTAGGAATTTCTGGTTTAGGATTTTTTGTTTTAGGGAATTTTTGTTCAGGGTTTAAGGTTTCAGCCTGCAGAGCATGCACCTCTGACAAGCCGCTGAGTTCTCCCACTTTATGCGCCGCCCCTTGAGCGAGGGCTAACCCAGACCCCCGATTAATAAACCCCCTCCCCTTAATAGGGATTATAATAGGGATTCTAATATTAAAGCCCGTAAAAAGAGGGGGTTTATTAATCATGGGTCCCCATCACATGTTTGGGATTCCCCACTGAAAGGACCCTAAACCCTAAACCGTAAACCCTAAACCCTAAACCGTAAACCCTAAACCCTAAACCCTAAACCCTAGACCTTGAAATGTATGACCAGACTAGGAATAGTGGACGTCTACCACGGGGAAGGAATCCACTGAAGGCGTATTCAACCCTAAGCCCTAAACCCCAACCCGAGTCTCAACAAGGGTGTAGGCTTAGGATTTAGGCTTTTTGGATTTAGAGTTTAGGGCTTCGGGTAAGGGCCTCAAACCTCGCAGCACCATACTCATGCCAAACCCACTCAGAGGTTGCAAGCACCCAAAAGTGCTGTTTAATAATAATTGTTGTTGGAACTGACATATCCAATTTGGGGAGGTAAATGAAATATCTGCACGTCGGAATCATTGAAGCTTTAGGACACATCAAGGCTAGAACCGTTGCAATCGTCGAAATCAAACAAACAGAAAATGATGCTGCGAGAAATCGCCCGCCACCGGTCGCCCCAAAATTGCCTGAAATCTGGTTTGCTGTTCCGGACATGTTTTAGGGTTTAGGGTTTAGGGTTTATGAAGTTAATGCACTGGGGAAACCATTCTGTTTACTATGTATCCCCATTTTATCGTTATGGTAACTTAAGTTAAGTTCCTCAATAGCAACCCAGAAATTCCTGTGTGTTCGAGCAGACACCACCCCCAGGCCTTCTCAATTTCTACAAGTTTACATATGGGTAGTTCCCAAAATTGGGGTCCCATTTTGGTACCCCTAAAGACTAGGTGCCGTCATATAACCCACAACCCAAAAAGGGCCCATAATTTGAGAACAACCCATATCCCCTATTCAACCCCGCATCTGCCCCCCACCCCTCAGCTCTTTGACTGTTGGGTTGAAGTTCTAGAGGGTTGGCTGGCTTAGGGTGTAGGGTTTACTGTTCAGGGTTGGATGTTCATGTTCAAAGGGGCAGGAAGTACATACAAAAAAAACATAAACCCCCCGTCAAACGAAGCTAGGGGACCAACGGTTTAGGATTTTGTTCATGGTTGTTTAGGTTTAGGGCTTAGGTTGAACGTAGATTTACAGAAAATCTAGAATCTAAACCTAAATCTTCAACCCCAGACACAAGAGCTTAATTTCCGAACCCTAAACACTACCGTAAGTAGCTTTAAATCCTTCTAAACCCTGAACCCTAGACCCGCACCCTAAAACCCCTGAACTCAGACCGTTTTCCCAGCAATGCAAAAAAGAGGCTCTTTGATCTAAACTAGGTTATTACAAAGCACTCGTGCTAGTGGTATTTGTAATGAGAATTCGAAGGGACAGGAAATAGTCTCCCTTCAGCAGATAGAATATGGCTTTGGGTAGATTAGAATAAGATCTCCATATACCCCATATTCTATCTACTTAGGGGGACTATATACCTAGCTTTTTCCTTGGTGTTTCCTTGCTTGTGCACCAAAGTCACCTCCAGCACATCCTGCTTGCGGCGCTGGCGCCGGCGCAAGGATGCGCGGCGCAGCAGAAGCAGCAGAAGTGCGCCTGGCGTTCAAAGTGGCCAGTAGCAAGGATCTCAAGGTTTAGGGTTTAGGATATGGGTTTCGGTGTCAGGTTTGGAGTTTGGAGCCGAGGTTTGGAGATTAATGTTTGGGGTGTTGAGGTAGTAGTAGAGCAAAGCGTTCATGCGGGGTCCTGATTAGTGTAGGGGGCCCCCCAAAAAAATTGGGTCCCTAATGAATATAGGGGCCCCCCAAACGAATCTGGATCCCAGGTTTAAATAAGAATCGGCTCGGCAATAGATCAGAAGGCATTCAGAAAGGTGTGAGGAATTCGAAGGATTCCAGTTTTCAAGAAGAATTCCAGAAAGGATTCAGAAGGCTTTCAGAAGCTTTTGAAAGCAAATGAAGATGGTTTTTTCTATTGACTTATTCTCAGAAAAAATTTTGGCCGCGGAACTTCGTACAACTAAGGGCCCCCAAACGAATCAGGGGGTGCTGAATAATTTTAGCGAAGCTGCGCACAATTAAGGCCCCCCACACTCATCGGGATGCAACATCAGCGAGAACAGATCCGTCCTTCTAATGCTTACCCGGATTGCCCCTCACAGGAACAAATTGACGAATCCTCCTGTGACACCCCCTGCAAATAGTCTCCCTGGATTTGAGGTGAGCTTAAAGTTTCGGTAGGGTTCTGGGAAACTACACCCCCATTGGCTGGTAATCATGCGCTAGTACAGTAAACGCTTCAAGAAAAGAAAACATTCTTGAGGATCATGTTTTTGTTCATAGCATGCCTGCAATTAAAGAGAGATACGTTCAGAAATGCAAGCTCACAGGCTACATGCGATATACGGATGAATTCAAGAACTGCAAAAGCAAGAGTACCCTAAACCCTAAACCCTAAATAGTAGCTGCCATTTTCTCTTCCATTATCCCAATATATCCCCTGTATAACCCCCATTTACCCCCGCCCCGCCTCCACACCCCCAACCCTACCCCGTGACAAAATTACAGTCCGAAGCTAAGAGACAAATGTGAGGCAACCCCCGTTCCTACTGTTGATACTAAAAATCCTGCATGGCCTTACTATAATGTAACACCATGATTCCCAATGTATAAGGTACTTAGAGTTATGCAGGATTTTTAGTATCCACCGTATCATCCTAATCGGGTTTAGGGTTTAGGCAACCCCAAACCTCCAAAGCCAAAAAACTTCCAACATCCAAAAGCTAAACCCCGCAGCCGCAGAAATCTACAAACCAAGGTCCTTAAAGTACCTGAATTTTTAAAGAACTCCCAAATCTTTCCACGCCAAGGATTATCTAGGGGTAATAGAAAGATAGAGGACCAGAAAATGGAAACTCCGACATGCAAATGGCGTTTTGATTGAGGTTGCAGACCCTAAACTCTAAACACCTGAACCCTGCACAGTAAAACCTTGATTTCTAGATCTTGCGCAGTCCTCCCCCCAGAAGCAACCTATGATAGGGTAATGTCAAGGGCTGTATATTGGGGTGTCCCAAAACCAGGGGTGCCTGCGTAGGGTCCCTATAATCAGGATTATAATATTTTGGGGTCTATATTTGGGTCCCCTTACTTATTTTGGGAAGCTACAATATCATCAGATGAGCCATAAGTATCCCCCTTAAATCACCACGGTAATAGTCTCCCATATAACCCCCTTTAGGGAATTTAGATGACAGCTCATAGTATAATCATTCACCCGCTGTGACTGGGTGGGGGCAATACCCAACCTAGACCCTAAACCCTAAAAACCTAAACCCTAATTACCAGCCCCTATCAAATAACCCCTGCCCTCATAGCCCCTATATACTACTATTTCATCCTAGTTGCGGTTTCATGCCCATGCTCTATTCCATTGGATTCTCCATTCTAGCCCCGAAGCTGTAAACCTCTGCCCCAAAACCCTACATCCCTTTTAAGGGGGCCATATAATACTGGCACTTTTTCTTGGAAACACTAAACAGACACACTAATCTCAATCTGCAAACCCTCAAACTCGAACCCCAACGCGAAACCCTCAACACCAAACGTCTAATAAGAATCCCAAGCCCTAAACCGCTTAATGTCCGTACCTACCCCTCTCAGCCCAAACCCTAAACCCTTAACCCCTAAACCCTAAACCCCTAAACCCCTAAACCCTAAACCCCTGAACCTTAAGCCTAAACCCAGGCCTATGCTCGCAAAACCAGCCGCATTGACAGCATCGCCTACCCATGTCGGAGTTCCAACAGTTAGGGTTTAGGGCTTGGGGTTTTGGGCTTTGGGTTGAGGGCTTAGGTTTTGGGCATCAGGGAATTATAATTGGATCCCTTCAGAAGGGATATAGAGCTTAGGGTTTACGGTTTAGGGGCTATAACCGAGAACTAAATGGAAAAGAAATGGAAACTTGGATGAAATAGTGGTTTAATACCAACAATCAAGCCCTCCTTGGGGATTCGCCCCCAAAAAATTGTATGTTGGCATTGTCCTGGGGTCTGTATTGCGCCATAATTAAATTCAATAGAATAATTCCCAGGTTTAGGGTACGTAGGGCCATGCAGGAATTCTAATATCCACCGTACTTGAAGGTTGAATGCATAAGGCTCGCCATCAGGGGTCCGGGATTTCTGCCTTGAACTTAAGGTTTCTGAAGCTCTGGTTTTAAGGTTTAGGATTTAGGGTTTCAGGTTTAGGGCTTAGGGCGTGGGGTTCAAAACTTCAAGGGAAGAGGGCTGGAGCTTTGAGGTTTTTGCTTGGTGGGACTCCAGGCATAAAACACAACCGTTTAATTACTGCTCACTTCAAGCACTAAACTTTAAACCCTGTTTGTTGAAATGATCAACCCAGGGCCTCAAATTCTAAACCTCCAGCACTTACGCTAATCAACCCCACATCCTAATATACCGTATTAGAATGTAGTAGTTTCCATTTTCTTTTCCATTATCCCCATATAACCCCAACATAACAGCAGTCAAAGGTGGCTGGATTGCTTGAATGCAAACAGGCAGTGCTACAAGTCGAGATTGTTGGCATCAAGATAAAATTTGCAAGTCAAGCACGGATCAAACTCTGCACTCTTTGACTGCATTCTTCGTGAAACCAACCTTTGACAAGTCTGACTGATTTGTGAGAAGGTCACCTCAAAAATCAATGTAGCTTCACACTGCACACAAAGACACAACAATTCAGAAACATGGACTCACGGAAACGTGGGATCAGACGTAGTAAACACGTTTTCCATTGAATGCACCGCACCGAGCGCAAGATGATATGCCCTTTTGATTCTCATTCATACTGCTACCTCAAGTCCGACCACCAGTAGCAATACCCTTCCTACATGAAACCATACCAGTGATTGCAGGGAAATACTGATAACTGTGGTAGCCTTACGCAATGCTCGAAAGCATCCTCATGCCATCTGTATAACAACCGTACCAGCTCTGATCACGAAGACAGTCGCAATACGCAAACATCTAGCCAGCAGCATCAAGAACAATACAAAACATACTTGGCCAAGGGGATGAATAGAAACATGAAAACAATGAACCATTTTCACGCCCATGGCTTTAAGAATCCTACACTAAATCTAGAATGTGTGTGTGTGTGTGTTTTTTTGATATGGTCTCAATAGAACTGCTCCGATGTAACCCCTACCTAATCCTCGAAACTCTGTCAAGATTCCAGGAAGCAGGCAAAACTGTTCGCCTGCAGGCTCCCTGAAACCTATCAATTCTGACTATTCCTAATATGGCATCGTTGCTTATGAAAAGACGGACTGCATTCATTAGCAAATAATTATTATCAAGGACTGAAAGAAACTGCACAGCTTTGCATTGAAGGGGCTCTGACTTTGAAGGTCAAGGTGCAAGGTAGCTGCTCCTAAGATCCTGTCAACCCAGGCATTCACCTAAGAGTCTAGTGTAGACGTTTTGTAACTCAAGCAACCCGCAACGCGAACGATGATTCAAATTTCAAAGAATTACTCACTAAAGGTGATGCTTAACAATCAGACCCATGACCTCAAAAACTGGAACTCTCAATCCGGAATCCCTGAACCCAAAACTCAAAACCCTAAACCGTGGTGTACCCTGAACAATCAACCATAACATCTCAAAGCACAAACCGCCATCCTTCAACCGCAGCAGCAGACTTCCATGTGCGAAGCGGCTGCAACGCAGAGAGAATCCTGGGTCTACGGTTAAGGGTTTAGGGTTTAGGGTACGGTCCAGGTGATAGCCCAAGATGTGTTTGTTCGGGGGCCATGCGCGCGAGTAGGCCTCTTTCGGGGAGGGGCGCGCTTTGGCGTCATCCCAAGAAAAGCTGGGTCTCTCATCTTTCGAGCTTTGAATGCATACATATGATGGCCCATTGGCTTTGGGCTTGAACAAACCTGCAAGAGAGTCTGGTCCGCAAAGGCTTGCCCAAGCCTGACCGAGCAACCTCCCTCTTGGCGGCAATGACGACGTAAGCCTTGCGAAATAATTCATGCTGAGTCGAGTTCGAAAAACTAAACGTCAGGGCTTCTGGCTTGCTTTGAATACTTCAGTCTGCAACTCTGACTTGAATGCAAAATTCATGACAAGCCTACTTGCCTTGCAACCCAAGGCTTCTAAAAGAGCAATGGTTACGCAGTCCGTTTGGACACTTCGTGTATGGCCTGTGGATTGTATCTATGGTCTCCCTAAAGCAGGGCATACCGCATCTCCAACAACCAATAAGCCTACGGAGCCCTCTACAAACTCGCCAACGTCATAATCCAAAACAAACTTCGCTTGGGTCAAGGCTTGTTAGGCGTTGGAACTGAAACACGCCTACTTCTGGTACAACTGCTATTGTTGTAGCACTGTTCTGACTTTCATCGTCACAGCTGCCCCCTACCCTACAAGAGATACTGCTACTAATGTTGGTGCTACTGCAGGGCATACGGCGCTACTCTTCACAACAGCACTAAGACGGCTGTAGAGTCATCGAAACAAATCTATATAGCTGAATATCCAGTATATAATGTAGTTGTTGCTACCTTTGCTACAGTTGCAGCAAGTACTGTTACAAATAAGGCACATGACCATTCTTGACCGCCTGACAAGCTTTCAACCTCATGGATACCTGTAAAGTTTCAGGATTGGTTTCCCGAAATATGGTAGGCTCTCAAAATGATGGCCCGTTTTGTTTGGGTGCCCAATATAACACAGGCCGCAAGACTTAGGGTACTTAGCGCGAAATTACAATTTTGACGGTCACCCATATACAGTACACTTTACACTTTTCAACTCGACGACACAAAACTAAACGTGAACTCGAAATTGAGTGTCGCACACTCCGTGTTATCCAACTATGAGAACCCTGGTTAGGGAAAAAGTTGTATCTCACTTCAGGGTTCGGGGGTTTGGGTTCACAGTTCCAATGCAAGTCTAATGCAACCTCTCGCCGCCACTTGCGTGGTGTTGTATGATTATGTAATGGTCCAAACAAGCACCTGAAACGGGAACATGTAAGGAAACAGCTTGATAGCCAGGATAATCTTTGCCAACCTTTTCCCGGAGCTTTGACAAGCCCCACCCTCCGCGCTTCAGGATGGTTGGGGTGTAGAGTTTTGGGATGATGTTTGTTGTAAACACACCTATATGTTCCAAAGCCATTTTACGGCGGGACTGATGTTGTGGCTTCTAACGACGAAACTTCACCTTGTCCCGACAATGGCGAGTCACCAGCTATCATTCGGTTTAGAGTCTGGGGTTGAAAGAAGGAAAAATCAGAAAACCTGATGTTGTGCGACCTCTTCACCAATAGACCTTTGCAATGGGCCCCGAACCCTACGCCCAAAGCCAGAACATTTGATTGAACCAAATCTGAAAGGCCGCGACCCTGAACACTGATCCTTCGGCGCTAAGCCTCAACCCTACATCCAAGATGGCTGGGATGCCAAAAAACAAACCTTGATCTTGATTGATAAATCCACAATCTGACGTTGAAGGCTTGGGGATCACACCCCCTAGCCCACTTAAGCTCCACCCTACCACATCATAACGAATTGAAGATCAGAAGCTTGAAGTTCAATTTGCCGAGTCTTTCTCCCGGTCTGGATGCTTGGCATGGCACAAACACCATGGGGCAGCGCAGGCATGCGCAACTTTGATGTAGAGCTAAGATTGACCTGTCCAATGCATTTATGTCTGCCATTTGCGTTGGGCTTGGAGACGGATCAAGGTAATTTTGATGTTCTTAGTATGCGGGTTTAGGGTTTAAGGTTTTTACCGGCATTCGCATCATTGTCCCGACCAAAGGTTTTGCAAAACACGATCACACATAAAGCTGGTGTGTACATCGGTATTGTTTCTGCGATTGATGCGTTGGCCATGAGCACAATCACTTAGATTTCGGTTGTTTCGTTATTTTTGACATGTTAGGCCATCCTGGCAGTTGCAATCAATCATGACGATGTGCATGACATGGCTTTGCGGTTGCTTCAGCTTTCAGAATCGGAGCTGGAACACACGTCGGTCAATAAGATTGAACAAACGCAACCGGCGTCATGCAGTAGAAGGTCAAGTACCAAAATGACGCATAGCAGCTGTTGGCTGCATGCGTAACTCAGAAAGCTTCAGCACAGACCTTCGGAGGCCCGCTTGCCAGAGACATACCCCTTCCATGGCCCATTCGAAAATGTAATCACGTATGCAACAACAAGTCACCCACAACATCACTATCTTTTTCAAGCATAAGGTATCGCACGAATTGGCCTTTGCGCCGTCTGATACCAAATCGTCCGCTACAGCATACCACTGCCCATGAAAATCCGAAGCCGAGGCCTGCAGAGATGATTTCCCCTGAGTTGGGTCATTTACTGTTATACTGTGTAACTAGTTCAGGGCGTCTGCCTCAAACAGCATGCAGAATAAGTTGAAATGGGTTACCACAACAGAAAACTCAACAATCAACTACTACTTATGGCCTTTAATAAAGCTAAATGGCAAAACAGTTTATGCCCACCTCAGATAAACAACAATTCGACAAGTACCCGTTCCGAATGGAAGTGTCATATGTGTTCCAGCCATGCATGCTTGGCATTGCCACGTTTCATCTAGCAATCTTGCGCTTGAATGTTACCAAAACAAACGTAAACCACCCCAAGCAAGGACAGTTACAAATCATCAAATACATGATAATTTTAACTTCCCAAAGGAACTATCGCCTGCAATCACCTATCGATCAAGCATACCTCAAAAAATTGATGGCGCGAGTTGTGACATGAACAGGAATGGTGCGTGCGTTCCGCAAAAATTAATAGGCAGTTTTGGGCTGCCATGTACAGCTGTTTATTTTTTCCATCCATAACTCGAACCACGCATGAATCAAGTAAGTTCCAACGAACCATCGTATACAAAAGTTGTTGCAATGAATCACTCAACAAGCGCTGCAATCACATGCAGCACAGGAAGCTCCCTTGTTTTCACTCATGTTGCGATGCAGCATTTGGGAAACAATGGAGCCCCCGCAGCCCTTAACGGAACGGCTGAGGGGTATGCTCAGCGAATCAAACAAAGAAAACAACATTTGGACAGAGCAGGTTGGGTAGGAACACGAAATTTCATTCTTCGTCAAATTTTACTCTTGCGTTATTCCATTGAAAAGTTCAATCACAGTATTGAACACATGAGTTTATGACTCCTCAAAAATTCGAAACATGCAAATCCACACGCAGCAACAGAGCAGCACCAATTCCTTTCCAAATGGGGATTGTGTCCACACTGCCCGGACGGTTAAGACCAACAGACCCGGGCGGAAAGTTCAACCCAGGGTGGGTGACGTGGGAAAGACTTCTCAACGCACATCATTTTTGGTTGCAACCAACCTATTGGTTTGACCACCCTGCCTCATGCCCATCTCTGAGCTAGTGTCCCCAGCTCGGTACCGAAGGATCACAACGGAAAGAACTTTTGCGCCTTCTTGCAGGTTCGGGCCTCTTGGATTGAAGGTTCCGGAGCGTCGAACCCTGAGTTGGGGCCCCAATGATGCATGTGGAAGGGCAAAGAAGGTGAGAAGGACCATTTCCGTAGGATGGAGGGCACCCCAGGTCGACAGTCACTCACTCACTCGCCCACCCACTCACTCACGCACTCACTGGCTGCAAAGTGAAAGTTCTCACATGCCCAACGTGAAACATGTGCTAGATCCAGTGATGGTTACACAGGAAACGCACGCAGACTTCTCAAATTCCAAAACAAGTCCATCAATAAGGTCCAATCCCTTTCTTTCTGGCCGTTTAAAGGAGTGGTGACTTTTTCATCAGCATACGCTTGCGTATTCCATCGACTAATTCAATCACACATATTGAGCAACTCGCTTTATGACTTCTCCGATATGCGAACCATATAATTCTGGACGCAGCAACAGAGCAGCATGCATTTCTTTTGACCCCTCTGGGCATCAAGCAGTGGATGACACATCCCAAGCCAGAGGTGCGCACAGGGTATGCTCCAACCCATCCAGGCGTAATCTAGATGGACGATCACCAGAATGTTTTTTTTTGGCGTGAACCCGTGCATAATTAACACGGACTTTCACGGCCTCACAGCCAACTCAAGCCTCCTCACATGTTCGCCATATCAGCACCCGTAAAAAGTGTTCGCACAAGAGTTGATGAGCGCATATCGAGTTGCATCACTATCAAGGTAAACAATGGTCTGCGAAGAGGCCAGCATGGCGCCAAGGCTCTGAGCGCAAGGATTTTTTTCCAGTCCATAGATGAAAAACGAAACGGACTTTCCTACCAACTGAAAGCCTCACATCACGCATCCATGACATTGGGCTGTTGCCAAAATCAAAGGAAAACACGTTGGCCTGAACTACCAAAATATATATGTTCCTGGGCACAAACATAGTCAGATTTCCTACGCATACTCATGACGATAATAGACTTCGCCACCATCGGGAATAACCATTATCACATCACCTTTCTGATGACGGCGCACGGTGCCACTGCCACCTACACGCACACTACTGGGCTTACTGGCTTGCCACCTGCAACACGGCTTGCCTTTCTCTCACCTTCATATTTATGGCCAACATCAAAAACACGGCCTTCTACGCTGGGTAACAGCCAGCTGCACGGTTGGAAAATGACCATCCCAATGAGAAACATTGCACAGTAGATTTCAGCGCTGACGAATCTCACATAATCATGTACATAAGCATGATAACAACTGGAAGCACTGAAATGCCCAAGAAATCACAGCATGACCACTCCGCGGCATCTGTCAGCAGGAGTTGGCATCAGCAATGTAAGCAAGGTCACTTTCTTCAACCCCAGAAGTCACGTACTGGCCGGTGAAAAAGTGCCTTAACTTGCTTTATCTGCTGCTTGAATTCGTGCTTCAGTTGCAGATCTTTCCATTTCTTTTCCAAACAGAAAAGTTATGTTCATTCACCAGTCTATGGAGAAAGCACAAAAGCGACAACCTTGCAGGGCTGAAAAGGCTTCGTAAACAAATTACTCCAGCTGTAACGTGTGCTGGAGGCAGGTTTCTTTTTTTTGCTTCTCCATAAAGCCTTGCTGATATTCCGATGCTGGTGAGCCAAAAATTAGGTAGAGTTTTGCACTGCCAGCACTAAGTCTGCGATCCATTTTAAAAGCCGACCGGAAACAATAGACAAAGTGACTATAGCAGGACAGAGAGAATGCCAGTCCACCGAAACACCAAACCAAGCAAAACAGAAACCCAACAACCTAACCAAACAAAAACTCTACAAACCAGCAAACAACGCAACTTCGAAAACAGGTGAAACGCAGCTGCGCGCGTCAAAGGTCTATACAGTGCCAACTCTCTGGAACAGCAAGCTACGCCTTCAGAAATTCGGACAAGCCAGCGCATGATTGCGATGCAAGCGCAACCGCAGTAAGATGAGAAAGCACTACTTATCTTGGCGGGTACCCATGGCCCCTAACCAAAAAGCCGGCGGCCGCCCACTTACCATGGGCGGAGGTGCCTGCGCGCGCCACGCGCCAGCAGGCGTCTTTCAGTTTCTCTCCGGTTTCGAAGTGGCTGTTTCTGACCCTCTAACTCGTTCTGCCATAGGGAGTGTGCACTTCGTGTCTTGCTGGCAACTGACTCCGGAATTAAGAGTAGCGCC
>CAJNIZ010047501.1:20390-36022 GCA_905231905.1 Symbiodinium pilosum | reverse complement strand
ATGCCACATATATATATATATATAGCTGCTTTCATCAGTACTCATAAATGCCTAGACCCTCCAGCTATCCTCTATACACCCTAAATACCGTACCCCTGTTTAAAAAGTACAAGGAGGGCCCTGGTACCTAAACCCTAAAACCCTAAAACCCTAAACCTTACAACCCTACAACCCTAAAACCCTACAACCTTCAGACCTTAAACCTACTGGAGAAGCCCAAGTCCTGTCCGCCAAGCTTCCCTAACCCTCTCCAAGGAGCTACCCCGCTGCGGCCCTAGTTTAGGATTTATGGGTTTTAGGGTTTAGGGGTTTTAGAGTTTATAGGGCTTTAGGGTTTAGGGTGTTTAGGGGGTTTAGGGTTTTAGGGCTTAGGGGCTTAGGTATTTAGGGTTAAGGGTTTAGGGTTTTAGGGGTTCAGGGGTTTAGGGGGTTTAGGGATTTAGGGTTTAGGGTGTTTATAGCGGATTATGTAGGGGAGTATTATAGGGGTTACTATTAAGGGGGATACTCGGACTTTAGGTATAGTTCACCTTGGGTTTAGGGTTAAAGGGTTTAGGGGGTTTAGAGATTTAGGGATTTAGGGGTTTAAGGGTTGAGGTGTTTACGGTTTGGGGTTTAGGGGCTGAATGCTACCTCAACCCCAAAATCTGTAGAGTCATCGCCTGCTTGGCTGTTTTTAGAGGTTGTAGAATTTCATTTTTCTTACTTTTGGGGGGTCCAGATAAACGAAAGCCTCCTGTACTACTCCCCCGAAGTTCCACCATGGTTGCCTGTGACGAACCATCAAAAAAAACCTTATTAAGCTTCAGAAAGGAGGAAGCTTGGAGGGTGGCCTTTAGGGTTTAGGGCTTAGGGTTTAGAGTTTAGCTCCCTAAAAATCTAGACCCTGACATAGTAACTGCTAACCTTAAGCTCTGAGAGCTCATCCCGAAAAGAATGCATCATGCTGCAACATCGCGCTTCCGTGTAGGGATGACTTGGATGCTGACATGTAATTCTTTTGCGCGGTTCCACTCCTAAGTATTAAAAGTCTCAAGCCCTCTTCCCACCCACCCACAAAGAGAACAATACTCAATCGAAGAGATTTGGTAAGGTGTTGGGACCCACGGGGCTTCAAAGCATAAACACGAAGCAATCCAAGCGGTAGGCTACGCGCATTCTTGCTGGTGGTCAGTACCGAAAGGCGGAATAGATCCGTTTTCTATATGAGCCATGAGCAAAACTCCTTGAAGGGGGGTCGTATAAACGGATATTTAAGGGGGGACTACTGTAGGGGTTGTGAAAGGGATGCTAGGAGCTTAGACTAGAGCTCCTATCCCGCTATAACTCCTCCAAAAGTGACCCCTACATTCTTTCCCTGAACCCTAAACCCTAACCCTAAAACCCTTAACCCCTAAACCCTGAACCTTGCCCTGGCGAGCACGAGCAAACTTTTGTCCTTTGGATGGCGTTAGCTGTTCATTCTCAGGTGGCACTGCAGAGCCCACGATCCAAAGGTTTAGGATTTAGGGTTTTAGGGTTTTAGGGTTTAGGCTTTAAGGTTTTAGGGTTTAGGATTTAGAGCCTTTGGTTTAGGAGCTCAATAAAGAACTGTTCTGCTGCTGGGGAATTCAGATTTAGTTACCAGAATGTGGTATATTTACGTATATAGTTAAACTATGGGTTTCCCTCTTATAGCGAGATGATTTAAGTTCCTTAACAGCAACCAAGCATATGCTATTGTGTTGAGGTCTTTACTTGAGCTACCGTGTATCCGAAGCAAAACATATATGTAAGAAACTAGGGCGGGCCACGATGTTGAATGTTGGTAAATATTCAGGCTTCTACGTCAGCGTTCCACGTCAAGGTCGAAGGGGCAACTAATCTCATGTTTTGACGTATGCTTTGTGGTTTCAAGGTTCGAGCTCGCTGTGGGCCGACTTCCTAGACATAAAAGAACCACGAAACCTTAAACCACAAACCCTAAACCCTTTGCGGGTACTACTTTTCTCAATAAGAGCTTCTTCTGCCGACTCAGGTAGGCAGAAGGCGATAGCCACCTGCAGATGCCGCCTTTATCTGCGCTGTACAAGCGGCATGCGGCCGATAATCTTGCTCTCTCTTGCGCTGCCATGCACTGGACTTTTCGGAGCAAGGTAGATCAACGTGATCTCGAGATTGCAGGAGGTCAGGTATTGAGGCTGGTAGTATCATCGTCTACTATCTATATCCCTCAGTCTAACCCCAACCCTAAACCTGTGAGAAATGGACCCCCAGAAGGGCCCATATGTTTCCACTACTTTGAAACGAGCCGCTGGCATGTCTTAGCTTGCGAGGACCTAACTCCTAAACTTACGGGTTCTTAGCAAGAAATATGGGAATGTATTGTAGAGATTCTAGAGATTATATTCCCTCATTCTCTACTACTAAGAATCAGTAAGTCCACTGCAAGTCCTAAACTTTAACCTTTAAGCCTAAGCCCCACCTTCACCCTCCCATGTAGCAGCTTTTTGGGGAGCCTTCACAAGAATCACAACCCCAGGACTACACTGGAGGGACCTGGTAAGGCTTGAAAACCGCTAAACCCTAAAACCTCTATCAATCTAAAACTCTAAACCCCCAAAACCTAATCGGTACAAACCCTAAAACCCTATACCCTAAATCTTAAATCCTAAGCCATGCACGCCTGCGTCTTGAAGCTTAAGCCCTGCCACCTACGTGACCTACGTCTGCAGTTGTTCCACGTAGGCACCCCTTGTTTGGAACCAACGCACATTGAAGGCATGTAGGAGCCTAAATGAGTAAATCCCAGAGATCGCAAAGGAAGGGACAGTAAGAAAGGGTCCATGCTTGTACTTATTTTTCAGGTACTTCAAGAGACTCGGTGATGGGCATGGCTTCCGACTATCCAGCCTTGGCAATGGAATTTGCAACCAGAAAGCCCTAGACAGGCAGCATAAGGCGTGCATGAATTGGCATCGAACCTCTTCTAGCTTCTTCACAGAGAGCTTTTGAGTCAGGCCCTAAGCCCTGAACCCTTAACAATAAACAAAATAAACAGCAACTCAACCATGGCACCTTGGCACCCAACACCCCAAGCCTTAAGCTCCATCAGCCTGGCCATATGCTGTGTACTAGAGTCTAAACTCCTTAAAAAGGGCTGTACAGGGAATCATCTAGGGGACTCCTATAAGGGTTCGTAAGGGATACTAGGAGTTCAGACTATGGCTCATATTACATTCCAGGCTTTCTGCTGGAGATCCTGGCGTTTAGGAACTCGACTCCCTTAACGCGGTTTAGGGTTTGGAGGGTTTAGGGCTTATTGTGTATCAATTGCAAGTTGCAACTCCCTGCTAGCATCCTTACCACAGACCGTCTTTGATCCACCGTCATAACCTTAAAAAAAAAAACAACGAAGACGCCATCTTTTTTTATACAGAAGAAACTATTCTGAAAAACCCTACATAAAACCCCCTAAGTTCCTTTCTAATCTCAATAGATTGCTTTTGGGGTCCCTGAAGGCACCTTTTTTTGTTTAGAACACCCCTCATGTCAATCCACTCCCAAACCCTAAACCGTAGACCCTGGACATTAAACCCTGGATCCTAGATCCTAAGCCCCAAAACCCGACCAAACCCTAAACCCTCGATCCTAAACCCTGAATCCTAGGTCCTAGATCCTAAGCCCTAAACCCTAAACCCTAAACCCTAAGTAGTAGTGTCCATTTTCTGTTCTATTATCCCTATATAACCCCTATACACCCCCTACATAACCCCTACATAGCCCCCATAACCCTAAAGCCCAAAACGAGAAGAGTGTAAGCTCAAGGTCCGCTGAAGGGGCAGTTGGGTACATCTTGACCTTGGTTCACGTTAAGGGTTGAGGGTTTAGGATTTGGGGTTTAGAGTTTGGGGTTGAGGGTTAAGGGTTTAGGATTCAGGGTTTAGGGTTCAGGATTTAGGGTTTAGGATTTAGGGTTTAGAGTGTAGGGTTAAGGGTTGGGATTCAGGGTTTTGGGGTTTAGGGTTTCAGGTTCAGGGTTTAGGTTTTTGTTGCTTTTGAAAAGGATGCAGACATTATGGGTTTACTAATAAGATGATAACTGCATATTCCTACATGTGACTTGGGATTTTCAAAGTCCAACATGATTAAGGCTGAAAACCAGCTTCAACTATGATCCAATAAGTGGGGCTATTCCTAACCTGGGGCCTGAACAACTAAGCCAAGAAAACCTGGCTGAACACCACGGCAAACAGAAATCACATAAGCACTGTTTGGAGCATTTCCCCCTTTTCGCCAAAAAGGGTTTCCCTGGGGCTCCATGTCTATAAATAATACCTACATTGGGCCCCAATACCTATAAATAGTACCTACATTGGGGTATTTGGAGCCCTAGGGTTTTGGGCCATCAGAATTTGCAGGCCCTTGGAAGCGGAAAGTCCAAGTAGCAGCGCTCGGAAGAAAGCTCCATCGAGTGGTCTCAAAGAAAAAGCATGTAGCTTCTGGGAAATACTAATATGGGGAAGACCCAAAAAATGCGGGTATATGAGGACTACATTCTCGATGGTGTAGAAAGGTGTGGGTGTGGGGCACCCGTTTGAAAGGTCCTTCCTGAAGCCTCTTGACTCTCTAGCTTTAGAAAAGAGTCATAATATGTCACATTATCCAGTATGACATTTTATGACTCTCTCACTTGTATGATAACCAGAATGTTTCCAAAGGGGGCGCCACAATTTGTCAATAAGTTTCTGCGTGGCCCAAAGTCCTACAAGCCAAGGAAGTCCAACCCAGCCCCCCAAAACCCCAATCCCCAGAGCCTCAACGCTAATCCTTGAACAGCAAGCCGTAGTTCCAAATTCTCAGTCCGTAATCCCCCACTCTACACCCTAATCATAAACCGCAATCCTCAATCCCTGAACCCTAGCCTGAAGGCGAACTTGAAAAGCATGACCCCTAAACCCTGGCCCCTGACCTCTAACATGCGGATTCTCACTTTACTTTTATGCCTGTAAAACCTAAACCATTCTCCCCAATTCCGCGGTAAGCGCGTCGCCAAGGAATTGCTCCAGGGACACCAGAGGTACCCGGCGCTCGCGTCGCTGGCTATCTGTGCTCAGGGTTTAAGGCTTAAGGAGTCGAAGGTTGTCCTCATATACCAATTACCCAGAGGGTCCATGTACCCAATAATTAGGTACTTGGGATTTTGGTAATAGTAATTATAGTACAGGTGTTGGGTAAGTATATGATTATTGGGTACTTGGACCCTTAGAATAAGGAGCCTATAAAAAGTGTCACATGAGCACCCGATAAGGGCCCAGTTAGGGGCCCATGGTTAGGACCTTGGACAAAGAACTTTAGGGTTTAGGGTGGCACGATTGGGTATAATAGAGATTGAAACGTCAAAAAATGTCTGGACAAGGGGTGGGTTTATCCGGGCGTTACGCAGGGGTTTGTATGAGAGGCCCTTTTGCCATATGAAAGTCCGGTGATAATTATCGCCAAATTCTGGGGGTTGGGGTAAACGAAGCCTCGCGTTAACATGTTCTGCTTAAAGTTTCCAAGGCTGGGGCTTGAGGGCTTAGAATCTTCAAGTTTCGTGATGGGGGCTAAGGGATCAGGTTGGTGTTTTCTACGAGATCGAGCGAAGCAATTCTACATCACGAAACACGGGTGCTATGCATAATGTTAACTATGAGGATCTGTAGGATATTACCTAGTCATAACTTGGGTTTCCCTACCCGGGTGGAGGATCCCTGGTTCGTAGGACTTGAGGCTTGGGAACTTTGAGGTGCTGGTGAGGTCGCAGTAAACTTTCGCGACCAGAAGATAACAGACTGACCATAACCCCAAACCCCTGAACCCTAAACCGTATAGAAACCCTGTATAAACCTGAACCCCTAGAGCCAACACCCTAAACCCCTAAACCCCTAAACCCACAGCACTAAAACCCGAACCTCCCTGCCTCCTGTGTCCCAAGACACTGCTCGAACTCGGGATTCCGGCGCGTCTCACGGCCATCTGAAACCCAGGTTTTGAAGGCATGGAGTTCAGGGTTAGGGTTTAGGGTTTAGGGTTTCAGGTTTAGGGTTTGGGGTTCGGGGGTCTAAGGAGATCAGGGGCGAGGATTTGGGGTATAGGAATTTCTCAAAGTAATCCTGGAGGACCCCATAGTCTGCTGGTTTTCCTTGATGTAGCATCCTTCTGTTCTGGGTACCTTTTTTTTGCTACAGCCTTCCCATGTCGCTGCGGAGTTAGCGAGTTGCGCCTGAGGGGCGAATCTGAAGATGGACCCTTAAGAGCTTCCTCTACACTCCCGTGTAGCTCTTTTTTGGGTAGCATAGCAAAAACCCTGCATAACAAAGCCAAAAAGGAACTACATGGGAGCCCTTGGGCGAACACCCGCTGCAAAGCCCCTATACAGACGCAGCTTCCGTTTCATACATTGGCAATCTGATTTCCTCTCCATGGCAGGGGCCCTTGGGTAAACAACAATTAAGCCTGACCCCCTCAAGCCTGAGAGCTAAACCCTCAACCCTAAACTCTAATCCCTAAACCTTAAACCCTACTCTCTAATCCCTAAACCTTAAACCCTAAACCCTCAACCCTAAACTTGACAGCTCCAAGGCTTCAGTTCAAGATTCCGGTGGAGTCTCCCTAAAAAAGGGGACCCTAAGTATAGACCCCAACATATCCTAGTCCTTAATATAGGAACCCCCGCCAAAAGTACTCTAAACCCTAAACTCCGGACCTCACCCCCAAATAGGTACCCGTAGTTTGGGGAAAATCCCGGGTGTTGAGGGTTTAAGGTTCTAGGTGAGGTACGAGGCACAAGCCGTGACAATGTTATACCATACCGAAGGTGTAGGGTTTATGGTTTAGGGTTTATGGAAAAATTCTGGCACCATCCTAAACCCTAAACCCTTAACCCCTAACCCTTCCCCCCCAGGTCAATTACGGTCCAAGGACCCAAATAATAGGGTTTTTAAGAATAGGGTTTTAGGGCCCACATACCATTAATATTTTTCCATGAAGGAATAATAGGGTTGTTAAGAATAGGGCTTTAGGGCCCAAATACTATTAATATTTTTCCATGAAGCAATACTCATGCGGCTTTATCACAGCTTCCCGGCTTTTTATGCTTACCCTAAGGGTCGAAGGACTTAGATAGTATAGTATCAGGGCCAAAACAATAGAATCTGAATGGTATTTGGGACCTAAAGACCCTAAACCCTAAACCCCTTGGACCCTTAGGGTTAACTAGGCCAGCACCCAGTTTCCATTTCATGTCTAATTTCTTGTCCGTTTGATGTGGTACATCCCCTCTAAGCCCTAAACCTTAATTAAACCCTAAGCCCTAAACCATAGACCCTAAACCCTATAAACTCTACACGCTAAGCCCCTAAACACTACCAAACCGCGCGGGTAGGGCCAAATGCCATCCCTAGAAACATTGGGTTTACGAGGTGGGCTTGGAATGTCGGGCAAAGGATTTAAGGTTTGGTGCTTAAGATCTAGGGGTTAGTAGATGTTTAGGGTTTATGGCTTGGGTTTTGGGCTTGAGGGGCTACTATGGGTTACATTATGATCACAAGGGTTCCCCTTAATGATTCCATAGGGAAGATCTGTAGCAACTGAAAGTAACCTTGACCAGCGGAATATGGAAGCCCGTAGCGCTACACGCCAAACCTTCTCCTAAACCAAGAACCCCAGACCCCTGAAGCCCTAACGCCAAAAAAAACCAGAGAGAGAACTGTCACTCATACCGACTGGAACCCTAAAAACCTAAACCCTAAATCCCTGATGCAAAGCCCTACATCCCTACGCTGTCCACATTCTGCCGGCCTCTCGGCATCGTGCTGCCTCTGTGATTGGGATTCAAGTATAGAGTTTGAGTCCAGGGCTTCAGATTTAGGTTTCAGGGTGTAGGGCTTTGTACTTAGGATTGGGGGATTTACCCTACACCCTAAACTCGGGCTTAGGACTTGTTGATTAGGGCTTAGGTTGCAGGCTCCTTTTGATGGCACCCTGTCTCTCCAGGCTACGTCTATGGAAATACTTGGAGGGTCAGTGGGACTTAGTAAGTACGTTTATAATTAGTCCCTATAAGCCATATAATAACCCCAATTATCCCCGTTATTAACCTACTTACTAAGTCCCCCTGACCCTCCAAGTATCTTGTATGCGGCTTAGAAGTGTAGCTATAGTCTAAACTCCTAGTACCCCCCAGTAACCCCTATAATACTCCCCTATAATATCCCCTATATAACCCAATTTAAGGAGTTTAGACCCTAAACCCTAAACCCTAAACCCCAAATAGTAGTTTCCATTTTCTTTTCCATTATCCCAATATATCCCCTATATAATATAAGATTATGGCTCATTTAGGGTTTCAAGGTCTCAAGCTTCAGGACGTTAGGGTCTCAGAAGTTGCTAAGCCACCATATGTGAACCAAGGCCAGGACTTCCTCCAAGGGTTTAGGGGGTCAAGGGTTTAGGGTTTAGGGATTTAGGGTTTAGGGTTTAGGGGTTTAGGGATTTAGTGTTTAGGGTTTCGGGATTTAGGGTTTAGGTTTAATTCCCTAATGGTCCAAGTACCCAACAATCAGGTACTTGGGATTTGGGTAATAGTACTTGTAGTACAAGTTTTGGGCAAGTATATGACCATTGGGTACTTGGACCCTCAGGGCTTGCGTTTGGAGCCATAAAAAATGTAGCCCCAAGCTTAAGTATTTGGGGCTCAGAACCACGGGGTACAAACCTTAGGGGTACAAATTGAACGTCCTCGAAGTCGTCTATTCATCGCAGGAGACCACAAAAACTTCAACCGTATCCGTAAAGATCAATCTTCAATGCGTACCTCGACATTACAACTCTGCACTGAGGGGGAACCCCCACCCCAGCACCCTAATTAGTTCTTTATGGTGAAGACCTAAAAGGGACCCACAAGTCTGAAACTTATTCTCCCAAGCTATCATCGAAACCCCCGCCAGCCCCCTTTCGCAAGGGCACTCGTCTTTCAAGGTGTTGGCTGAGATTCAATTTGAGAGAGGGCCATATGCTACCACATACAACCCAAGAAATCATTGTAAGTCCCGGTATAGGCTTACCTGTTTCTTGAAGACCCCCTACAGATCATATTCCGTATACCTCCAGAGACTCCTTCTACATCCCTATATACCTCTAGAGAAACCTCATATACCCCTATCCTGTATACTACATACCCCCAAAGAATCCGTGCACAGCCCTCTATATGACATGTACGTGTATACATGTATACATCTATACACATGTACATATATATATATATTATGGGTATATATATATATACACGTATGCACACAAACACACATATGGATCCCTTCATACCCCATACACCACCCCCAAAGTATCCCTGCAGAAGCCCTAAACCCTAAACCCTAAACCCTAAACCCGCTCGAACCTCCAGGGGTCTGCTGTGGCTCTCATGGCCGCAGGCGCTGCGTCTGTTTGCTCGTGCCTGCCGCTTGGTAAAGGCTTTGAGGCTTGCTTACGGTGCCGGATACAGGGCTTAGGGTTTGGGGTTCAGATAGGGTTTAGGGTTCAGGGTTTAGGGTTTGGGGTTTAGGGTTCAGGATTTGGGGGTTAGGGTTCAGGGTTTAGGTTTTGGGGTTTTAGGGTTTCTTCCTCCGGCTAAGAGGGCCAGCCGAGCATGAATCGACAACAGCAGCTTGAAAATGATTCGCTGGGAGCCGTCCGCAGAGCCAGCACTTCTAAATCACCCTAAACCCTAAACCCTAAACCCTAAACCCTAACGCTTGAACCCACATTAGCTATGCAACGTAAGCGGCCCACAGTTCCAAGGATTGGGCTTAAGGTTTGGGGCCCAGGGCTTGGTGCTTAGGGTTTGAGGCTTAAGTTGAGGGTTTAGGAGGTTTACTGGGTTGCTGTTAAGGAACTTAAATTAAGGGATTATCCCCCTTAATATTGGAGAATCAAATGGAAAAGAAAATGGAAAATGAAATGGAAACTGGAGGAATATAGGGATTTCAGGAACTTGAATTAAGTTACTATATTGGGGAAACCCTATTATTTACTAGATACACCCATTATGGGAACTTAATTTAAGTTCCTTAACAGCAACCCAGTTTAGGAGGTTCAGGGAAATCCTGCGCAAACGGGGGATCCAAGAACTCATTGCCGTACCTCCAGACTTAGGTTGGAGGAACTCTCTGTCATCAACGGGTCTTGTATCCCTAAACCCTAAACCTCAAACCCTATACCCTAAACCCCAAACCCTCCAACATCACAAGACCAAAAAGCTGAACAGTCGTTCCTCCATAAGAATACTTAAGGTTTAGGGTTTAGGGCTTATAAGGTTTAAGAATATACGGGGCATTTCAGGATTTCTATGGGTTTACACGAGACTTTCCATTACTGCCGGGACGCCAACATAGACCTCGAGATGCTACGATCCTTATGGTTGTGGACTCCCGAAAAGAGGACTTTGAAAGCCTTAACTCTATATCTATATCTAAATCTGCTTCTGTATCTGAATCTATATCACATATATATTCTTCTATATCTAAATCTATTCCTGTATCTATATCTATATACATATATATGCATATGTGTATATTTATAGAAAGATATTATATATCTCCCTACATATCCCTTTTGAGCCCCTATGAACACCCTTAAAAGGGTTTATTGGATTAGGGTTTCGGGACCTGGACCCTGTAAAGTATGCAGAAAATAGTTAGGAGGTTTTGGGCAATAATCTTGCCTGCTCTTCAGGAGTTCAGGTACCCCCTAATGTAGGCGCTAGATTCTAGATAGCCATATCATTTTGAAGTCTATTTCAGGCAAAACTATACAAAACATGTTGGACAACAATATTCGTAACGATTCAAGGCCCTGTATTAATTACTCCCTACCTTGTGGCCCTTACTCTTGACCTGCAGCCGGCCCTTCACTTGCGGCCATGGAAAGCTTTCCCTAAGGTTCTATGTATATAAAACCTTGGGCCCACAAAAAGTCCTAAACCCTAAACCCTGCACCCAGAGCCTAAATCCTAGTTACCTACATCGGGCCAGGGATTCTGTCAAGGCTTGCACCTCTGGCCCTGAGGTGCCGGTTCTTGGCGATTAGTTTGAAATCCAGTCCGGTTTAGGGTTTAGGGTCTAGGTTTTAGGGCCTAGGGTTTAGGGTTAGGCGCAACCCTACATGCTCCACTGATCCCCCGCCCTTTAACACTACCCCCCACCCGCCTAAAACAACAAACATTCCCGCTGTATGGTGATTCTTTCATGTGGGTACGTAATACTAGTAGGACCTAAACCCCAAAAGTATGTAAAACAATAGCCCTAAACCCATAATAACGGCCCAAAAGGCCATTATTTTGCATACTTTTGGGGTTCAGGGAAGTAAAATTGAAACATCCCCGATCACTACGGAGTTGAAGCCTGCGCGACCATCTTCTGCGTCGGGGCGTGGGTGGCAACGCGGGTGTCGGCTGATTTTGTGCCGTCGCCTGAAGGATCTGGGTATCACAGCCTAGGGTTGAAGACTTAGGGTGTGAGAGGCTACCTTAAGGCGCTAAGCATTCATTCCCAAAGACCATACGATACAAGACTTTTGGGCTATTTTGAGCCTTATAGTTTAGGGTTTAAGGTTTAGGGTGTTCGGCTTTAGGACTTCAATTCACATATATTTTAAAGTTTCTTTAGGCTTAGGGTTTGTTCTTTACAAGGCTTAGGGACTCGGATTTCCGGCTGGGGGATATGAAGGTTTCCTACAACTTAGGGTACCTTGTTGGGGTCCCCATAATGAGGATTATAGCATTTGGGGTCTATGTAGGGGTCCCATTATTCTGAGAAACTACCATATAGAGCTTTGGGATTTTGATGGGAACTTTTCGCAACTACTGGTCACGTTTTGGGCTGTCTAGAGTACAGATTGTAAGCTACACAAACTTTGAGACATGTACACACATGATAGCAGGAGCGTGTTGAGAATAACGAATTCCAATGACTATACTGGTAGCACTGGTGAATTCGCTGATGAAGATTGCCTGAATTTCACATGAACCTGCTATGAGATGAAAAACATATGGTTGGGCCCACTAATTGTCACCACAAGGGATAATAATCATGCTATTCGGGTCCCTATACGGTAAGTAGCTTTGAAATTATCCATCTTATTAGCATTATTCTACCACTGTGAGTAGGGTGGGCTTAGCCAAACAGGTATTCGGCCGCCTACGTTTCTGCCTGTACGCCGCGTGCGGGCATGGTGATGCATAGAAGAATGATGAAGATGCTTTTCAACACAAGACATATCGTTTGGTGCTACTCTGATATTAGCTGTAATTTGAACTGTACCTTCCCAGGGCATTGATAGAAGAATGACAGCCAAAAGAGCAGAAGCGGCAGCTGCAGTAGCAGTCTATGGCCCGACCCCCTACTTACTTGCCTAGCCCGTGGAAAGAGATTGGCTTTTCATTGTCGACCCACCGCTGCAGCCGAATGTTCAGTTCTATTGTAGCTTGGGCTAAACTTTAATCAAGGGGTTGGCTTCCACAAGTCGTGCTTTTCTGTCTCTCGGACATAATTGCTGCTGCTCTGCGTCCTTCACCTTGTCCTGAGTGAGATGCGGACCCTGACGCTGATAATCAATGAAACCCTTCGTGACGGAGTAGCGAGCACTGGTGTTACAACCCACCTGGTCAGCTTACTCTCTCTCTTTCTCCCCTAAACCCTAAACCCTCACATTTTTCGGCTTGCATGCCCAAAGCAGGCATTCTTCACAGACTTAAAGCATAACAGGCCTTGGACCTGCTGAGCCCAAAGCTTTGATTCAGGGTTTGCAGGGAAATGGGTTTAGGGTTTAGAGTTTAGGGATTAGGGTTTAGGGTTTGGGGTTTAGGGTTTAGGGATGAGGGCAGGGTTTAGTGTTTAGGGAGTAGGGTTTATAGGGTTGACGGTTGTACCCCACTTCACAGCCTAGGTATCTTTATATGCTTATTTGTGTTTTCATACGCTCACGAGTTTCCAGCTGCCCTATAAATTCTCACTGAAAGCTCATCAGCAAAGCTCTACCTCATACACCCTAATCCCTGCAATCCCATATAGTCCCGGTTTCAATATCACGTTCCATGCTCTTTCCCGTGCGATTCTCCACTATGGGGAACACTACCCCTAAACCACGTACCTAAACTCCAAATCCTAGACCCTTAGCCCTTCTTAGCAGCACGACCGCGGCCTGGCGATAAGTGACCGCACCCTCGCAAGGCCAAGCAGGCGCCTCCTGCAGCAATCACCCAAAGGACCAATGCAGGTACAAGGTATAGGGTATTGAGGTTTTAGGATTTTAGGTCTCAGGGTTTAGGGTTGAGGTTTAGGGTAGGCATATCGTGTATATGTTTAGGGCCCCCGCATATACTTTAAGGTCATATAGCTACTAGACTTCAGGCCTTCATGGTTGAGGCTTTGGGTTCGGGGGCTTTGGCAACCGTATGGGTCCCGCACGGCTTTGTTCGACACCATGTTTGTCAGGGGAAATCCTTTTGTCACCCCAGACACTTACAAGCTCAACCCTCCCCTACACCGTAAATGTTAGGGTTTAGGGTTTAGGGTTTGTTAACCTTGAACCCTAAGCCCCCCTACATACCTATACATCCCTAGATACCCCGTCTTATAGCTCAAAGGGGCCTGACTCACCCTTGTCATTATTGAAATCATAGACAGGAACCTTGAAAAGAGGTCTACTTAGCAATCTGTTGTTGGATCAATGCTGCTATGCAACCTCTACACATCACTCTATATGACTACATAATATAACCCTATATACAAATAATTAAGTGAATACATATATATATATATATAACCCCTACATAGCATACAAAGCTTTGGGGGGACCCATTGAAACGGGACATGCTGACCTTGCCTGCGTCTCCGAGCCCGACGAAATGGACCAGCGTCGGGTTGACGCCTGCATTTGGGTTAAGGTTGGTGCACTACGCCCTAAACCCTAAACCCTTAACCCTAACCCTTCTAGGACTTAAGGCTTTAGGGTTTACAGTTTAAGGTTTAGGGCTTTGGGATTTCGGTTTTTAGGTTTAGGTCTTGGGATGCTTGCTGCTTACCTCGGGAGGAAAGGGGCGGGGACCGAGGTAAGCAGGTTAAGCTTTTACCCGGGAACATCTGAGAACCCAAGCAGCGAGAAACAAAATGGTTGTTCCCAAAACAACAAGTTATTTCCTAGATAGGAAACCCAATTTGAAACAAATGCTGTTTGGAACCAACTTTTCATTGCTAGTCCTTTGGATTCGCAGGTAAGAATAGGGCTTCAGGGTCGGCGGGGCGTAGTAAGCAGGTTGACAATGGGGATAGCTGATATGCATATCAGGCTTTTGAGGGTTCTCGTATAAGCGTAAGCCCAACGCACGGTAATAAACGTCTTGCGCTTGGGTTCACAATGAGATTTAAGCTATATTCCTTGATTGCTGTCTGTGTGGGGCTCTCTGACTTTCGGGAATCGGTGGTGTTGAGAAGTTTGCATGCTTGAGGGTTTGGGGTGGGCTTAGGGTCCTGGGTTTGCGGTTTATGGGATTTACCCTAAAACCCTAAAACTCTAAACCTAAACCCTAAAACCTTGACCCGCTTTTTAGGGTCTAGGGCGTGGGTTTCGCAGCGGTTTTGAGTGCTTAGGTTTTTAGGGTTTAAGGCTTAGGGTTCAAGGCTTAGGATCTTCAAGATTTAGGATTTTCAAGGTTTAGGGCGCTGAAATCTACCCCGACTGAAGACTGCGAAGGTTGGGCCCAGATAAAGGGAGATTATGCAGGGAACGTGGGGATTATGGTGGTTCTAAAAAATGGGGGGACGTCATTCCCTGTCATATGCACCCTAAAGAAAGGTATCCCTGATTTCAGGGGGCTCAAAAGGTGGGATGAAGGTAGGTGGGTAGTATATACTCTACTATATGGGGGCTTATTTCCTATACCCCACCTTCCTTCATCCCAACTTCTGAGCCCGGTGATGATTTTGGGAAATTCCCTGAACCGGTTGGGATTTAAGGTTCGATCACTCTGGGCTTAGAGCTCAGAGCGGAGAATCTCATCCGCCTCATCCCTCTTCGGTGACGGGATGGTCTAAGTTTTAAGGTTTAGGGTTAAGGGGAAATTTAGGGTTTTAGGGTTTAGGATTTCGGGGGTTTTAGGGTTTCGGGGGGTTTAGGGTTTTAGGGTGTAAGGGTTTGAGGGTCTATAGGGGGTTTTAGGGTTTAGGGGTTTGAGGGTCTAGGTGGCGAAGGCATGCAAGGGTAATGTGTCGCAGTAAACACTTACTCGCAAGAGTCGACCAAACTCCCAGAACCTCATTGTGCAGTCTGTTTAGGGTTTAGGGCTTAGGGCTTAGGATGTCTAATGAAACTCTAACCCTAAACCCCGAACAGTTGGAGTATTGACGCTGCTAACCCTCCCAACCCTATATCCAAACCCTGAACCCGACATCCTGAACACTTGTTTGGGGTCTAGCTTTTAGCGTTTACCATCGCTTACCCTAAGGGTCCATGTAGCCAATAATTAGGTACTTGGGATTGGGGTAATAATAATTATGGTACAGGTTTTGGGTAAGTATATGATTATTAGGTACTTGGACCCTCAGGGTTAGGGACCC
>CAJNIZ010047501.1:4042-19581 GCA_905231905.1 Symbiodinium pilosum | reverse complement strand
GGGGAGACGACGTTTAATATTAGGGGTGAGGCAATACCATCAGATCCGTCCAAAGAGGATTTGGAAGGAAGGAAACGAAAAACAAGCTCCATAATACGCTAGCCACGTCCTCATGTTGAAGTTGACGCTGAAAGCCGCCGACTGCTCCTTTGTCTGACGGAACGTGACATCACTCTTATTGTCAAGAAGGCATTCTTCTCAGCAACGACGAGTCCCTGAATCTTCTGATGACAAGCCTTCATTGAAGGGGCTTCCGAAGTCTGCGTTGGGGCTTGAAGGCTGAGCGCTTACAGCTATTCCTTCTCACCCAAACGTTCTTAGAAGTGAAGCGCTTTGGCCTCCTCTAAAATGGAACACTGGGACTTGTCCTTTGTACCCTCAGGGTTTTTTATCCAAGGGTTAGGAATTGCAAAATCCATGGGATGAAGCCCTTAATTAGGGTCTTCGAAGCCCCAAAGCATGCAGTTACACACATGAGGGGTACAAACTTAAACCCTTTGAGAAGCCCTGTATTATAAAGGTAGGTACACAGCACCAGAGTCATCCCTCGTGGCAAGTACAAGAGCCTATAGGATTTCACCTGGTTCTAACTTGGGTGTTTCCCGACCTAGCCCTGAATCCTAAACCCTAAACCGAATCCCAAACGCAATATTTCAAGCATTCTATACGAATAATCCCAGTGTTCACTTGAAATGTTATGTTCTTCTCCATTTGGTTCTCCATTGCTGACTATGGCCGTACCTGGATATTAAATCCCCGCCCCAATAATAAACCTCCCTCACCACGTGATAATAAATACTGAGGCTATTAGATAATGATGCCATATTGGAGTATTTCCTGTGGGGAGAGGTTTCTTGATGGGCCTTCTAGTTCATTATCCCCAACCCTCAACCCTATCTATCCCGCTATGTATACATAACTGTGCAAAACGCCATACCCCGAACCCTGAACCGTTTATAAGGATCTCCCTATGTAATAGTACTCCTCTTCCTAAGAGTCTCCTCCCCCAATCCCAGCCCTTTAGGAACAAATATTCCCCAGCAGATATACTGGTACCTTATTTGGAGTGCGTGTTATCATTAGAAGGGTGGCAAGGTCAACTATAAGTATTAGGGGAGGGGCTTATACAGAACTCTACGGGCTTGTTATCAGCCCACAACCCTAAACCTAAACCCTACATGACAGCCGCTCTCTATCCCTTCAAGGGTGGGAGTTTCAATATTAGGGAAAGCGGAATTTTACAGAAAGCCTGATTAAAGGGATTTGATGGGAACCGCAAGAATACAGTAAGAAGATAATAGGAATATACCTACCAGGGTCATTATATTCTGCCTATATTGCTACCCCAAAGGGTCCAAGGACCCAGAGGGCTTTAGGGCCCAAATACTATTAATATTGTACCCTAAACCCTAAACCCTGTTATTTGGGTCCTTGGACTGTCAGGGTGCTATATTCTTAGGGTCCCCTTTTTGGGGTTCCCACCTAAACCCTAAACCCTAAACCCTAAACCTTTTACTAATGCCCAGAGCATCCCATGCACCTGCAGCAATGTTTCCGTAGCGGCCACCTACACAATTGAGGGTTTTGGGCTAAAGGCTTAGCATTTACGTAGAGTTTACCTAGAAAGCCAGTAGCCCGTAATTATAATCTATTTTCCCATGATTTCCTACTACTTCGGGCTACAGTAGCCCATTATTTAGGATAACTAGGCTTTCTAAGTAGGGATTTAGGGTTTAGGATTTGAGGTTTTAGGGTCTAGGGTGCAGGGTTTAGGGTGGGGTAGTATAGGTACAGGAAATAATAAAACTCCAACTTAATGGAGTCTGCAATAGGTACCCTTTAACCCACTTACCCTCATCCTTTTAAGACCCTTGGTCTAGAGTCCAAAGTTTAGGATAGCAGGCGGGAGGTACCTTATACACATCCAATAATCCCAATGTAAATTAGTTTCCACATATATCCATGCCCCAGAAAGGCCTTCTGTACCCTTGTGTTCCGATTGTGTCGCCCGCCCTTTCTTCCTGCTTACCTGCTCACAGTTTGGGAAGGTTTAGGGTTTACCTGGACCCCAGGAGTAAAAAACAAAATGGCTCAAGACCCGCTAAAACAGTCTAAAAGGATTGTTCTACAAACTCCGAGGGTGCAGGTGTGGTTAAGGCTAAGATTTAAGGGTTTAGGGTGTACCGCAGCTCATGTCTCCTGACTCCCAGCTTCGCCTGAGCTCCAAGGATTCAATATTGTTCGGGGCTTTCAACCTAGGTGTCCAATATCTAGGGCTGGTCCAAGGATAACCGTTTTGTTTATTTGAAAGCTAGTGACAGGACACGTATATAAATGAAGCTCTGTGAGAAGTTTTGGAATGCTGGAACTTTGGCATCGGCGTGATGGTGGGATGCGGGCTGCGCTGTCTGGCATGTGCATATCATCATTGCAGACATTTGTTTCTGGAAGCCGGGATACATGACCTATAGTCTAAACTCCTAGTAATCCCCTTTAATAACCCCTATAATGGCCACTATATAACCCCCTTTCAGGAGTTTTGAGTATAGCCCACATGAAATTAGGCCGATGGTGACGGTCACCATGAGAGGCACGAGTCGGGTGCTGGAGGCTTGATGGCGCGTCAGCAGGCCAGAAACATGAGGCTTCTGATGGATAGGGTTTAGGGTTTAGGGCATGTGAAGAAGACGGCAGAAGGATGTAGCTTCAACTGCCACCCTCGTACATCTCAGACATGTAGTGTAGAAACCTGAACAGTTAGAAGCAGTAGGCCCTACCCGTTCATCGTAGTTCCCCAAACCCTAACGTAATGGATGTCTTCCCAATCGTCCTAATCTTTACCCTGCCCGGGCCATTGAATCCTTTCGGGAAAGCTAACAATTAACCATTACCACATAACAAAGCTGATTCACATATACTGAGCGCAATACAGAAACTACATTGGAGGACATTGGATGCGCGGACAACCTAGATCCAAACCACACCCCTATAGTCCAAGCCTAAACCCGAAACCATCAAGCTCGAACCCTGTACCTTAAATCCTCCCAACCTTATTTAGCCCCCAACCCTAAACCCTCACCCTACCCTTCCCCGAACTCACAGGTAAGACCAGACCGGGCTGTACACGGACAACCGTCCATTCAAGAGGAAGGTACATGGGCTGACATGCTCATTTGGGGGAGGCTGTTCAGCAGCTATACCCTCACCCTACCCCGAACCCCCAAAAGTAGGTAAAATCATAATTTAAAAAATATTGATAACAGCCCAAAAGGCAATTATTCTACATACTTTTGGGGTCCAGGAAGGCTCAAGATTACCTGAAGACCTCATATTGTATGGACTTTGAGCCAATTTCCCAAACACATGAATCCTCAGAGCCTTAAGATAAACCGAAGGCTCCCCCAAAATCGATACATGCACTTGTATACACTGTCTGTCCTCATGTGGGGTTTTTTCTAGATGATCCCTTTATAGCCCCCAAGAAGGACCCCGCATAACCTCCTTGCATTCAATTTGATTTCTACGTCCCCGCGGGCGCCCCATTTTGGGAAACTCGCTAAGGCTAAAAACCCTACCTATAGTTTCCATTTTTTCCATTATCCCCATAAAATCGTATATAGCCTAAACCCTACACCTCATAAACCCTAAACCCTATAAACCCTAAACCCTATATCCCTAATCCTTAAACCCTATATCCCTAAACCCTAAACTAAACCCTAGGGACAGCCTCCCGGTGGTAAAGCTCAAAAGCCCGACAGCGCTTCTCCGAGGAGCTCATGGGCCAATCCATTGCGGCCGCGGAGTTTTCAGAAGTAGCTACTGAGTGGGCCTAGCTGTTTAGGGTTTCGGGATGTTTCGGGCCTAGGATTTAAGATTGAGGGTTCCAGAGTAGGGCTTCGGGTTTAGGATTGAGGGTTTAGCATTTAGGGCTTAGGGTTTGGGTTCGAGGGTTGGGGTGGGAATATTTAAGGTCAGGGTTCAAGGGCCTGTCATTAATTGCAACATGAGCCATAATCTAATCGCCTAGTATCCCCTTAGTAACCCCTTCTGTAAGCCTTAGGTAACCCATTTAAAGAGTTTAGATTTTAACTATAGCTCATATGTAGATGGGATATCTACAGTTCCGGAGAGACCGCAGCTGCGGTAAGACCGCTCTGGAGTTGCTGGGATTTGACAAAGGCGCCCGCCCGAAATGCAAAATCGTAACCTAAACCCTAGACTATAAGATTTAAGCCCCACACCCTAAACCCAAAGCCCCATGCATGGAGCCTCGAACCCTGCGTCTAAGAAACTCAGAAACTGAACCTTCAACGTTCAACCTTGGGTGCAGCCCCTACCCCGCAACAGTCTCTACTAGGGGTCATATTAAGGGCCATATAATACTTGAGTAGAGAAACGAGGCAACTGTTACAGAGTGGGGGCAATACCCAGGTTTAGCCCTACATCATCCCTAAACCCTGAACCTTAAACCGCCAGCAACCTTAGAACAACCCGACAGCCTCTTCTGCTCCAAATCCATAGATTTTTAACTCCAGACGGTTCTTGCTAGCTAAACCTAAGCCCAAAGCCATATGAGCTCCAGTCTAAACTCCTAGCATCCCCTTAATTACCCCCATAAAAGAACCCTATTTAATCCCCATATAGTCCCGCTAAGCCCTAAACCCTAAACTCATATGTGGTGTTTTCTTTCTGTTACGTTAAAGGATCCTTAACACTTGACTAGGGACACGACGGAGAAATTAGGAATGAACCCTTGCCCTAGTTTAGGGTTTAGGGTATAAAAAAATACCTACATTGTGCCCTAAAGTCTGCAAATATTGTCTACATTGGGCCATTTAGATCTCGAGTTAGTAAGCGATTTTGGAGGTGTAGAGGGCTGCCCAAACATCTGTAAACCCCATGCGCCGAAGCACCTGACCCATCCCGCCTGCAGCTCTTGCACGACATGTGTGCGTCGCGTCCTGTGTTTCCTTTTTCGGTATTGGTTTCTGCCTTTCGCTCTCTCGTGGATTCTCCATTGAACTGCTCTATCCTTCCTCCTCTCACTCTCACTCAGCCTGAGGTGGGGCCAAACAGACCTGCGGCTGTCAGGTCCTCGACAGCCTTGGCCTCAGATGCTGCCAGTGAAACGCACGGAGGGCCAGGCGAGACAAGCAATCAAATGGACATAAAAACCGAATCATCGTAGATAAAGATCAACTATCTTCAGGATGTCATAAAGAAACAGACAGACAAACAAAGAGAAACACAAACAGCTGAAGACAAGTGAAAAGGGACAGAGCATACACGACAAAGCAACAAACTTAAAGACAAATCAATAAAGCAAGCAGTAAAAAGAAACAATAAAAATATACACCGAAAAAATAAGTGAAATGAAATAAATAAAACGCTAAGCAAAAACAACCAGACGGAGATGAAGAGACACACAAACTGCAGTTCCGCCAAGTCTCACCCAGGAGGCTGAGGAATTTCGTGGCTCGACCCCGCATGTCGCAGCAGCCCCACCAAGGTGTTCTACAACTTACGCGCTAAATCATGTAGCACATCACAGACCGCAGTGGATTAGTGCAGGCATGTTTCCACATACGAACCACAAACAACTAACATGCGCGTGGTTATTGGCAGTGCAGTGCCATTCTACGTTCGCAGGTGACGTCCCCATGTGGCGCCTCAGAATTGCTGGCCTCTTGCAAGCGCAAAAGCGGCTGGCAGCTCAAAGTGGATTCGCCACGTCAGCGCGCGTGTTCCCCATTTCACTCTTGTCTCAATTGAACAGGTTGGTCGGACTGTCACACTGTCACGCGAAGAATGAAGGTTGCGTGTCACTGACTTTGGCCGTCGGTCACAGTGAAAGGCGATGGGTTCTTACTGAAAATTAACCTCTCGTTGCCTAAGGAAGGAGTCCGGGCCCACTCAGAGCCGCTAAAGTGATAAGCTTTCGAAGCTGTAATCGGCCCCCAGGCTTGGTCCAGGCGGCAGACAAGAGAAGCCCTAAACCTCAAAACCGTAAACAAAGGCCCGAATATATGTCCTTTTTTGAGCCGATGTAGGCCCCTACGGTCCCTGAATGCATCCCAACACCAGGGAGTACAACCCTACAGGTGGAGGCCTGAAACCCTTGACCTAAACCTTCAACTGAGAAGTGTTTTTTTGGTGGTTGAACCTAGTACTTGTAAGATTAAACTCTCTATACAATATGCTATTTCCCATAGAAGGATATAATCTGACTTTATATGAGGTACCATAGTATCCCCAAATAAGATACTACTCAACTCGTCATCTGAATTCACTGGCCGGTGTCGCCCGGCATCGACGTGACCCACAACGACCAAGCCTAAGCTGTGTAATAAGCCCAGGGAAAAAGTAACGGTTAGGGTCTAGGATCTAGGGTTTACCCAGACCCCCCCAATGTAGTTCCTTTTGGGGTAGTTTATTATAACCCCTTACCGGAAAAAAACATAATAGACCCAAAAAGGAATTACATAGGAGCCCTTGGGTAGAGCTTAATTAAGGTTTAGGTTGGAGTTTAGGTTTGAATAAGTACCCGTACCATGTTGAGGTCTGTTTGAGGTACACTGTGCCTGAATTATATGCGGAATCTAGGACCATAGTATTGGTTTTGGTCGGGCTTCTACGTTACGCGATTTGGGATTTGAGGCCTGGGGCTCGTGATAGGCAAGTAGAAGAAGCCAGGCAACACTTCAGTTCAAATGTGTCATTCCTACTTGTGTGCAGATTTTCTACGAGTGCTCTGACACAAGACGGAATGAAAACCAGGTCGGCAAATCATAGCCAAAACAAACTGCGACATCTTCGATGCGCGCTTGCCTATGAAGATGCCTGGAACCATGGGGCAAGATAGCAGAGCAAGCCCTGGGGCAACTATATAAGCCACACGACTGTGAGACTCAAGCGCTGTCAATTCTACCTACTCAACCCAAAACTCCTGAGCCCAGAATTTAACCCTAAATCCTCAAGCTTAAACCCTAAACCCTCAATCCTATGTAAGCCCCTAAATCCTCAAGCAGCCTTACAGACTCAAAAACCAAGAGGCTGATCGTAGGTCTGTCGTCGGCAGGGCCCTAAGTGAAATTCAAACATGCTGGCTGTTAATTGCGGTTTTAGGGCTTAAGCTTTAGGGTTGATTGAAGGTTTAGGGTTTAGGGTTGATTGAGGTTTGGTTATAAGGGTTTTATGAATATAGTCCCCCTTAAGTAGATAGAATATGGGGTATATGGGAATCTTATTATAATATGCCCAAAGCCATATTCTATCTACTGTACCCAAGGGGGACTACAACACAGTGGCTAAGGGGTTCGGGCTGTTTGGGCTAAGGATTGGGCGGAATTATGCAACACTGTGGCACTGTGGACTGTGGCCAACATGCAATGTGGATTAGGGTTTTGGGTTTATGCACCTATCAAGCAAGAAATCAGAAGGCTGTACAAGTCCAGAGTACATTTGCGCGCTAAACTCAAACATGAAGCAGGCTCATAGCAATTGCACCAAAACACATTGGCTTCAATGAGTCTTGCTCATCTACATCAGGAGGACCCCCCACCCTGTAATAGTGGTGTAATAGGAGTATAAGAGGACCCTAATACAATCCCTATTATCCCCTATAGTCACTATTACCGGGTGGGGAGCCCCTAAACCCTAAACCCTAAAGCCTACACCTTAAACCGTAGGGTTACTGGGTGGGGAGTCCACCTAACATCTACAGTAGACTTTCAGGCGCCTAAAGGGGGTGGGGGGACTGAAAATCGGCACCTCCCTTCTTCAAATAACCTTGCCGCAGAGAATTTCGAGCTGTTAGGGCTTAGGGTTTAGGGTTTATAGACTGAAAAGGAACCCCCAACAAGTTCATTGAAGTTCTCCCTCCGAGAAAGTAGGGTCCTAACATCAAGGACTACATAAGGAATGCTGTGGTCCCCAACTCCCCTTCCCAGACCCCTGGGAGGATCGAAAAACGAGATCCCCTAAATAGACCCATCATACCCCTACATAATCCTTGTATAACTGGCCACATTGCTTTAGGGGATCTAATTTTAGATCCCTTTGGGGGTCTGGGTTCTTGGTAGTAGCAGGTAGAAGCCAGAAAATTAAAGCTAACAGGAATCTTCTTACCACATTGGCGTTCCCTGTTTGGGGTCCCCAGGTGATGAAATCTCATACATGTAGAACTGAAGCCTAAACCCCCCAAGGCCCGAGAATCCTGAAGACCGGCAGAACAAGCGGTTTTGAGTTGAGGGTTTACCCTAGGCTTACCCTGAGGCTCCAAGGGTTCTTGTTTTAAAGAATGAGAGCCCATTATACATATAATATGAGTTCTTCATGTAGCTTTGAGGCTTAGGTTAGGGTTTGGGGTTTAGGGTTCAGGGCTTACCCTAAATTCGGTATTAGGGCTTCAATGTTCCTACTTTAAAATCCAGACCAAACCACGGACCCACACTTTTCACCCCTATTTCCTAACATCAGGCCCCTCCATCCGCAAACCCCTAAATCCTGCCTAGACCCCCAACCCTAAACCCTCTACCTGGGGCTCTACTTCAACATCCCAACAGCCACTGTGGACCCTACCGCCTGCAACATCTTGCTTTAAGCTGTTTGGAGCCCATCCCAGATCGCTAAACAATTTAGGGTTCGGGGTCTAGGCTTCAAGGTTTTGAGGATACAAAACGTAAATCTCGCCCAAAGGATAACCAGACATAAGCCCTAAACCCTAAACCCTGGGAATGTTAGGGATTGTTGGGATGTTTCATCTTTATTGGCCCTAAGCCCTACTTGAAGGGGCCGTGTTACTTGTAGCCTACTTACAATTGTACCTAGAACCTAATGGTGTGTTTTGGGTTTAGGGTACCCTTACTTAGCGGACGTAGGAGGCTTCAAGTTTGGCTAGAGGGCCAGTTGGATATAAGTAGGAATGAAGGATCCGCCCCTCCACGTAGACAAAGCCATCCTATACCCTAACCCTAAGCGTTAGACCCTAAGCCCTTGACCTTAAACCAGTGGGTAACTCCAAAACTCTGAAACCCAGATCGCTGCCCATGCTGAGGCGGGGACGGTCTCCGGTGGCAGCTCGGGCGCCGCCTAAAATGGCAAGGGTTTCAGAATTTAGGTTGGGTACTGCCCCCCCAGGAACAGTCTATATTAGGGGTCCAATTAAGGGCTATATATAACCATATTACAATTATTATCCAACTGTTACTGAGGGGGGCAGTACCCAAAATTTAGGTCTTAGAGTTAGGATTTAGATCAGAGGTTGGGGCTTAGAGTTAGGGTGAAGAGTTAGGGTTGAGACAAGGAGGTTGGGGATTTAGAGTTATAGTCCCCCTTAAGTAGATAGAATATGGGGTACATGGGGATCTTATCATAATATACCCGAAGCCATATTGGGATTATAGGGTTAGGGCGTGAGGAGCTTGGAGCTCAGAGTTAGGGTTGAAGAGTTTGAGGCTGAGAGTTTGCAATGAATCTTGGGGTTTAGGGTTTAGGGTTTAGGATCTAGGGTTTAGGATCTAGGGTTTAGGGGTTTAGGGTTTAGGATCTAGGGTTTAGGGGTTTAGGGTTTAGTGTCCAGTATCTTGGGGTTGACAAAGAACCGTAGCCATGGACCAACTCCACATTCAAGAACGGTCAGAGCGGAAAAAAAAAGACAGGTGCAAGCCGAGGTCTCACGGGGAGTTAGAATTAAGAGTTTAGGGCATATAGTCCCCCTTGAGTCGATAGAATATGGCTTGGGGCATGTGAAAAAAGATCCCCATATACCCCATGTTCTAATTCTATCTACTTAAGGGGGACTATGGATTTAGGGCCTAGAAGCCTAGAGGCTTTAGAGTTTTTGCCTTTGGGGTTTAGGGGATTCAGAGCTTTTGGGCTTCAAGCTCTGCGGAATCTACGCGGTTTAGGAGTGTGGTAGCGTTCAGGGTTGGGGCATCTGGGGTGTCAAGGGAATTAAGGGACTTGGTGATCCAGAGCTTCAGGATTTCTCTTAATCGTTAAGTTCAGGATTTGGGCGCATGAAGGTATACACAAAACTACCTTAAACTCTAAAGCCTAAACCCTAAACCCTAAAGCCTAAACCCTAAACCCCCACAAACTTTTATGGATATTGAGCTGAGGGAGATCTTGGAATTTGGGCATGTAGGCGGTCGGGGCTTCGATTCAAATTGTACATGACCCCGAACCCTTAACACGGTTTAGGGTTTAGGGTTTAGGGTTTTCTTAAACCCTCAAATCTTAAACCCTAAGAGTTGTGGTGTAAAGAATCCTTGGTGGGCAGCTGGGGCTTTGTAAAGGTACGTCTACCTGGACCCCACCGCCAGCCCCCCCTAAGAAAAACACAAAAACTGTTGAACACTCATAAACTGCCATAATTTGAAACGGCCCTTGCTGTACACAGTTTAGGGGCCCACCCGAAACCCTAAACTCCATCCAGGTAGGATCACTATGTGAGCTATAGTCTAAACTCCTAGTATTCCCCTTAATAACCCCTAGAATAGTCTCGTATATTATTCCCTATAAAAGCCCCTTGAAGGAGTTTAGACCCCTAAACCCTAAACCCAAAGACCTAAACTCTAAACCCTAGGGTTTAGGGTTTAGGGCTTTGGGTATAGTCCCCCTTAAGTAGATAGAATACGGGGTTTAGGGTCTAGGGTTTAAGGTATAATCCCCTTTTAAGTACATAGAACATAGGGTTTAGGGTTTAGGGTATAGTCCCCTTTAAGTAGATAGAATATGGGGTACATGGGGATCTTGTTATAATTAACCCCAAGCCATATTCCATGTACTTAAGGGAGACTGCAAACAATAGACCCTTGAAGGCCATGGATGTATCCTCTGCAGCGCACCTAGCCTACAGGTCCCTTTAGGCACCCTGAGTACTTTAGAGGACTGGAAGGAGCCTAGATCTGCACCAACATGGCATGGAGGTGAGTTTGAGATACATTACAGACCAGGACCCTCCTTGTACCTTTTAAATAGGGGTATATGGTCCCTAACAAGGGTATATAGAGGGTAGATGGAGGGTCTAGGGAATACTAATACTAAGAATAATTATTGTGCCAGGGATCTAGGACCATAATATGGGTAACTACCCTGGTGACTACATGACACAATGAAGGATTACGTTTTTAGCGTTCAAGGAACCTCCTGCTACCCTAAACCCTAAACCCTAAACCCTAAACCTAGAAAATCCTGGGAATGTTCGCTACCAAGCCGCCCTCCAGGACCCGAGCCCCTAAACTCCAAAACCGAAGCCTACAAACCTCTACACCCGGCATAGACCTACATGCCCCCTGAAAAAACAATGATTAATAAACCCCCTCCCCTTAATAGGGAATATATGAGGGATCCTAATATTAAGGCCCTTAAAAGGATGGGGTTTATTAATCATGGGTCTACATTATTCCGAAATTATTCCCATGTTCCCGTATCTTTGCACATCCCCTTTTGTATCCCTGCATAGCTCTAACTCCCTACACCAGAAACTTCGTGACGCCGTCTCTGACCGCCTCATGCTCCCTAAGCCCTATAAACCCGGAACCCTGCTCCCCAAACCCAAACCCTAAACACCCGAAGCCCCAAACTCCAAACCCCCAAACCCTAAATCCCAAACCCTCTGACCTCCTCCTGCCGAGCTGGGGGGTCGAACTTTTTCTCCGCCGCCTGGCAGATGAACTCTCTGATTTTATGGTTGGGTTTGGGGGGGGTTCAGCTTTAGGGTTTATGTAATCGGCCTCAGGGCTTAGGGTTTCAGGGTTTAAGGGTTTTAGGGTTTAAGGGTTAGGGTGCTAGGCTTCAGGATTTGAGGTTTTAGGGGGGTGCTAGGCTTCAGGGTTTAAGGTTTTAGGGTTTGGGGTTTTAAGGGGGTCACGATTTGAAGTTTGGGGGAGCCCCCGTAATGCGGACTGTGATATGCGCTTTAATGCTTGGGGTCAATATCAAGGCCCGTGGCTACCAACAAATGAAAAGGGCGCTTCTCGAAATGGCCCTCTAAACCATTACGAAAATGGGGGTACCCCATATCAAAATTGTTCGATGAATTCAGGACCATCACCCTAAGGGTCCAAAAATACTAGAATATTAATGCTATTTGGGCCCTAAAGCTGTATTATTTGGGTCGTTGGACGCTTAGGGTAATGCGTGAATTCAGGCCCCTTCATCAGATGATATAAGCTATATAGGTTAGGGGGAATACATACGCGTTTGGCGTGTGAGAACCTTCGGCTTAGGATTTTGGATTTGGGGTTTCAATTGTGGGGCTTATATCCTACTGCCTTGAACATACTTCAGCTGGCACTACCTGAAACCCTAAAGTATGTAGAATAATGGCTTGCTTGGCGTTTTTTTAATGGTTTTCTGGCCATTATTTACCTACTTTGGGAATGTAGGTAGCTGTTTCTCAAGTTTTCTTCGCAGACTCAGCCTTAATCCTGAACCCTTCTAGAAACCCTTTCATGGTTTAGGTATTACTGTTGGATCCGATTGCTTAAACTCAGGCTCCGAACAACCCAAAGTAGGTACCATGAGTTTAAGAGTTTGGGGTTTAAGGCTTCTGTCGTCTTCGGAACCCAACACAAACTTAGTACCCTTCATCGAGGGCACCTGATAGCGGGTACGTATTCCTGAATAGAGGGTAGTTGGCGGGTATAGACTTCAATCGCTATATGACCCTCAAATAACCACAGCTTCTATTTCATGTTTGGTTTGATTCTCCGCTAGCAGGAAGGCATGCCATAAACCCAGAGTAGTGGCATATGAGCATCAGCAGTCAATGACTTGCAAGGCTTCAAGTGGCATCTTAATCCCCAAGCCCTCAAGGTTTGGCAAGGGTATTGCTGATGAAAAGAAACCTTGCAGCATGCGGGAGACCTACACCAGCCACTACGGTGGATACTAAAAAAATCCTGCATGAACTGAGGTATCCTAGACTTTGGGAATTACGTGGTAGAGGGTGTAGGGTTTAGTTTGCTAAAGTCATGTAGGATTCTGAGTATCGACCGTATTATTGTTACTTCCCATCATTTGGAACGCGTTCCTACTCTAAAGACGCCCTGCACCCTGCAGACCATAATCCCAAACCTTCCACCCCACCACACACCCAAACCCAGCAAACAAGCCCAAATTTCGAGCAAGTTCAAGCCTACAACCTAACCCTTAACCGTGAACCCTTACCCAACACAATCCCAAGCCACAAGCCCCACCTGCAGATTCCGAGGCATTATAACCTACATAAGGCCTGTGGTTATACCCCAGTTCTACACCCTTGAAGTCATTGGATGGGTTTCGTTGGGTTATAAACTGGCTGTAGTTGGGGCATGGATGTCCTGAACTGTAGGCCCAATCGATCAACTCCCTATAACCTTCTTAAAGAGACCTCATATACAATTACTTGGGTTATGATTACTTTGACCCTCCACGTAGCCTCCTGAACCTTGCATTCGGCGCATGAATCATCCGACCGGGGGCTGCGAACTCGCGAGAACAAAACATCTCAAGCTCACAGTGGCAAATGTCAGGCTCTCAGGCACATCAAGGGCTAAAGGATGCAGCGTGGCTCCCCCACTTCCAGTGTAGGCTCCCATGCCGGAGGCGAGGGTGGTCCGCGGGGAGTGACTGCCCACTCTGACAGCGCAGTGTCCTTGATGGTGATTTCTGAAGGTTGAGTCACATCGCGCCTGATTGCCATGGCGCAAGTCACGAGTACTTGCCACTGCCGTAATAAGAGCTGCACCAGAGGCTTTGCTGTTCTCAGACTTGAATCCTCAGGAAAACTACCTTCTGGACCGCTTATGCTGCTCTGCAAACACAATAAAGTGCCCTCCACTTGCGTCAAACCACCCCGCTAAGGTTCTAAAGTATAAGGCTCTGCTCCGAAGCCTAAGTGTCAAAAACTCAAAAGTTCTAAACCACTAAACTCTTACAGCTCTGAACTGTGGCTACCCAGAAGACCACACCTCCTGAACCCCAAGCCGCCAACCCAAACCCTAAACTCCAAACTTCAAACCCTAAAACCCTCAATCCCAAACTCCAAATCCGAAAGCCTACAACCCCAACCTCCAAACCCTAAAGCCTCAACCCCAAACCTGAACCCCAAAAACACACACACACACACACACACAAAAAACAAAAAAAACAACTAAAACCCTATGCAAACCCCAAACCCCAGACCCTAAACCACAACCTCCAAACCCTAAACCCCAAAACCTACACCCAAAACCCTATATATCCCCATATAAACCCTATAAATCCTTTAAAAGTATATCATATCCCTATAATATATATATATATATATAACCCCTATAAACCCTTTAAAATGTATTATACACCTAATTTTGAGAAAATTCCCTGATCTCGCCTTCGCTTCTGGCTTCGGCTTAGGCTCTGCCTTTGCCTTCACGGATTTTGGGGGTTTCCCAAAATTAGGGGTACCTTTAACGGGGTTATACAGGGTTCTATAGGGATATATAGGGTTTAGGGTTTAGGGTTTAGGGATTTGGGTTTCCCAAAATTAGGGGTACCAGTTTGGGTCCCCATGATAGGGACTATAGTATTGTGGGGTCTATATTGGGGTTCCTATATTTTGGGAAACTACCATTTCTCGTTGCTCTGGAGTCGGGTTGAGGGTTTGGTGGTTTAGGGGTTCGAAGTTTTAGGTTTTAGGGGTTTAGGGTTTGGGTTTCAGGGGTTTAGGGTTTGGGTTTCAGGAGTTTAGGGTTTAGGGGTTTGAAGTGTTAGGGTTTTGGGTTTCAGGTTTAGGGCTTCTCGTGTCGGATTTCGGGTTTAGGGCTTCGGGTGTTGGGGTTTAGTGTGTAGGGTTTCGGGCTTAGGGGCTTTGGGTTTGGGGTTTAAGATTTAGGGGGTTCAAGGTTAAGGTTTAGGGTTTGGGTTTTTGGTCATGTCCAGGTTCTGCCTCCTTTGGTCATCGGTGTTTTCAGGGTTGAGGGTTTCAACAGCTATCTGCTTCGAAGGGTCCACATACTGACAATCGTTACTCAGGTTTTGGGAGTACATGATCGTTCTAGACTCTGGGTCCTCACAGGGGCAGAGGTACTATAACACAGTACTTACATTGCCCAGGATTCAATTTCTAGGGTTTGGGATTAAAAGCTTGGGATCTGATGTTTAGGGTTTTAGTGTCACAGGTACCAAAACCTATGTTCAACTCTTACCCAGTGCGACCGGACTCGATCCAAGGGGTCGCAGGGCTTGCATTTGGGGGGTTTTACGGGGTGTAGGAGCTTCAGGGTCTACAGTGTGAGTTTGGGGTTGATGCTTTAGGGACTGGAAGCTTTAAACCCTAAGCCCTAAACCCTGGGGTTTGGGGTTCAAGGGATTAGGAGCTTCAGGTGTTATGTCTGCAGGAGTTCTGATTTCGGGTTGGAGGGTTTTAGGGGCCTTCAACTTTTCTTGGGGGAGTGTTAGGGTTGTGGGGTCTAGAGACTGCGGGGCTGTAGGTAAATAAGAAACACGGGGGCCTAGGCTTTAAACTTTAGGGCTGAGGGCTCGACGAGACCAAGATTAGGGTTTAGGGTTTA
>CAJNIZ010047500.1:10880-28004 GCA_905231905.1 Symbiodinium pilosum | reverse complement strand
CAATGCTATCTACATTGGGCCCTAAAGGGGGTAAATAATGGCTATATGGGGCCCGAAGGTCCATCAAACATACCTACATTGGGCCCTAAGGTTCATCAATAATACCTACGTTGTGCCCCAGAGTCCATCAATAATACCGGACCTGGACCCCAGAGTCCATGAACGTTACCTGTTATTACCACCATTTCAGCTTTCTCAGCATGAACTTTCCGAACTTTCGCCCTAACACCCTCATTGCTGGCGTCGGAGTGTGCACCCTGTCTGCCCGAAGCACCCTCAACCCCTAAACCCCTAAACCCTAAACACCATGGGAACATAGTAAGTAGGTTAATAATGGTGATAACTGGGCTTACAGTATTATGTGGCCTATAGGCGTTGTTAGCCTACTTCGTAAGTCCCCATGACCCTCCAAGTACTGTAACATGAACCCTGAAACCTTTAAAGCCTAGGCCCTGAACACTAGCCTCTGCAAAGCCTAAACCCTTACCCCCCCCATCCATCCTAAACCCTAGACCCTAAACCCTAAGCCCCTAAACATCTGAACCATCACTAAACCTCTCAACCCGACAGCCCCACAGCAGAGTCCCGAAAACCTTGCAGTGAACACCTCACCTCCAAAAGGGTTTAGGGTTTAGGGTTTAGGGTTGAATTCCCACACCAGTCAACCTGGAAAACCCTATACCCCTATATGCATATGACCCTCAATCCCTGAATGACTCCATAGGGGCCAATAGAAAGAAGAGAAGCACACACATAGATAGGGACAGCCCGCTGAGACCCCTCCTAACAAACCCCAGCAAGGAGGGATATCCAGCCCCCAATTCTTAAGCTGAAACGCTTTTTTTGTGCTCCAAACTCTTACAAGACGATTTTGGCGATGCCAACCCCTGCAGGAAGCACCCTATACGAGTCAAATGATAGGCATAGGGTTTATCTCGGGTGGGTGTAATGCATGGGGCTAAAGAACAATAGTCCTAGGATCCTAGTATAACCATGGTACAGGATACCTCGACCAAACCTCAAAACAATGTTGGTTCTGATTGAGGTCTACAGGAACCACAACTCGCTCGTTTATGCCAAGCCTTAATCTTGAACCTTACACCCTAAACACGAAATTAAACCCTAAGCCCTAATCCTTCAAACCTAAAGCCTAAACCCATGAGCTAACCCTAAGGGTCCATGTACCCAATAATCATAAACTTACCCAAAACCTGTACCATAATTACTATTACCCAAAACACAAGTACCCAATTATTAGGTACTTGGACCCTAAACCCTAAACCACCCTATATACCCCTATAGATCCCCCGTAAAAGGGACCTAATTATTGGGTACTTGGACCCTCTGGGTAACTGGGTCCCGCGCCGTGAGACCGAGCTAAGACTGGAGTTTCCGCGCTTGGGCGCTGCCTGGCTGGCGCAAGGTGAGTTGGGTTTTAGGGTTTATGTGTTCAGAGGTTTGGGGTTTAGGGGTTTAGGGGTTTGGGGTGTAGGGTTTAGGGATTTAGGGTTTGAGTGTCTAGGGTTTAGAATTTAGGGTTTAGGGTTCGGTGCTTACATTTAAGGTTCATAGGCATAGGGTTTAGGGTAAGGTTGCCCAAGCTACTGCTTGCTTTATCATTCTTTCGATGGCGCATAAGGGCTATACAAGGTTTAGGGTTGTAGTATGGTCCAAAGGCTGTATGACGATCTTGGAGAATGAAAATTGAAAAGAGAATTAACGTTAACACGGAAACTGGGTTTATGTAGTGACTGTATAAAAGCTTGAACAAGGCTTTGGGACACAGTACTCTATAGCTATATACGATTTACAATGGGAATATTTCTGGTAACTAATAACTATTCTGTGGCCCAGCACCATGATTTTCTAGCTACCTTTTGACCGATGACGTCAGTCCCACATATCTCGGGTGACATACGGCCCCTCCTAAAAGTTAAACTTTAGCCCTCTTAAAGCAACACATAGAAAACCTAAAAAAGCCGAATTTGGTTAGCCTTCAGAGCTCCTGTAAAAATCCCAGAGGGTCCATATATACAACTATTAGGGAATTAGGCCCCAAAAAACCATACTATGGAAGGAATTATGGGTCCCAATTCCCTACTGGTTGTATATGTGGACCCTCTGGCCTAAACCCCAAACCCTAAAACCCTAAACCCTAAACCCTAAAACCCTAAACCATAAACCCTAAAACCCTAAGCCCTAAACCGTGGACCCTCTGGGAATCTTAGTAAACCAGGTCCTTACGCATCCAGGAAGGGAAGATGTCTCGTCATCCCGTAGGCTAATCCAGCAACAGTCCTAAACGCCAACCTAAAACCCTAAGCCTTAAACCCTATACCCTAGACCCTTAATCCTAGAACCCTAAACCACACTCCTGAAAGGGGGTTATATAAGGGAGTATTACAGGGTTATGGGTTTAGGGGTTTAGGGTTTAGGGTTTAGATTGGGTACTGCTCCCCCCCCAGTAACAGTCTAAATTAGAGGTCCTATTAAGGGCTATATATATACACATATACTAATTATTATCCAACTGTTGCTGAGGGGTGGGGCAGTACTGAACCTATACCCTATACCCTTAACCCTTAATCCTTAGCCTTAAACTTTGTCCAACCTAAAACCCTAAGCCCTAAACCCTACCTAGACCCCCAAAGTATCCTAAAACAGGGTCTATGTAGCTTCTATTTGGGGATACTTAGGGTCTATAGAGGATACTTGGGGGGTCTAGGTATACCCTAAACCCTTAATCCTTAGCCCTAAACTTTGTCCAACCTTGTGGCTCCCAGCTCCTTCCCCCAAGAGGCTTAAGGTTTAGAACTTAGAGATTCAGGTTTAGGGTTTTTAGGGTTTGGGGTTTAGGGTTTAGGGTTTGGGGTTTAGGGTTTAGGGTTTAGGGTTCGGGGTTTGGGGTTTAGGGTCCATGTAGCCACTTATTGGGCTCGGTAAGTATGTATGCTGATCATTAGGTACTTGGACCCTTGGGGCTTGTCCTAGTGTGCCAACAGCCTCCAGCTTCAAATTCTTGGCCTTCATGGTGCCGTCAGCTGCGTAAGAAGTAAGGTATCTAAGGATCATCCCAGTCTCATGAAGAGCAGCCGCAGCGACCTCTAAACCCTAAACCCTAAACCCTAAGCCCTAAACTCTAACCCTGAGCCCTAAACCCTAAACGCCTAAACTCGACCTTCTGATTCTGGAGCTTCTGGAACTGCTGTTTTTTTGGGGTTGCGGGTTTAAGTTTGAAAGGCTCTGGGAGCGGCCCTTAGTAAGGTTCTTTGCTGGTTTAAAAGATTAGGGTTTAGGGTTTAGGGTGTAGGGTTTAGGTTGGGTACTGCCCCCACACAGTAACAGTCTATAGTTGGGGTCCTATTAAGGGCTATTATATAACCATAATATATGTATTATCCAACTGTTACTGTGTTTTTTAAAGGTTTAGGGTCTAATATAGACCCATGATCAATTCCCTCCTTTCAAGGGCCTAAATACTAGGATCCCTGTTATAACCCCTATTAAAGGGAGTTTTTTTTTAATCAGGGGTCTGGGCTATGGTTTAGGGAAGGGCTTAGGCTTTACGGATTAGAGTTTCGGATTTAGATGGGGGCTGCTTGTATGCAATCATGTGAAGAGCATAGCGGCGAGACAACGCTGGGGCTACGAGCTCCAGATACTAAACCCTAAACCCTAAACCCTAAGCCCTAGACCCTAAACCCTAATGTCCCTAGCCTTTGCAAGGCGCTGTAGGAAACCTACCTGGCAAGGTGTAGGTAGCGTTCCCCAGATTAAGGGCCCACAATAGGGGCCTAGGGCTTTAACGTAGATTGCAACCCTACATATATAGCTGTAAGCCGTACAACTCTATAGACCCTCTGCGCACCCAAACCTGTTGCCTCAGATGGAGCCCAAAGCCCTGAATCCTCGAACCTAACCATGCGGTTTAGAGATGGCTTTAAACCCTAAACCGTGTGGATTTGGGTTTAGGGTTTCAGGTTTAAGATTGAGGGTTGAGGGTCTGAGGTTTAGGGTTTAGGGAGCATGGTGTGCAGGGTTGAGGGAAACCCTACCCAAAGGCTCTCTTGTTGGGCTTGTTATACTTATGCAGCTCTGGTGAGGAACGATGATGGACCACCCAAAAAGCAACTACACGGGAGAATTAGTCTAGCCCTGAACCCATATAAAACCTAAACGCTTAATCCCAAACCCTATAGACCCAACATCCTAAACGCCTACACCGTAAAAACATGGACAAGATCAACACCCCCCTGGCCCAAACCCAAACCCTCAGCCCCAAGCCCTAATTGCCAAAAGCCCTGAAGCCTAATCGCTAACCCTTCGTCCCAAAGCCTAAACCCTAAACCCTAAACCCCTAAAACCTAAACCTCAAACCCGAAACCCATCCCAACACCCGGCCTTTGGCGATCCTTTGGACTGTGGGCTTACTGAGCCCGAGGGAGTCTTCGCCTTCTGGTGCTTCGAGTTTCGCTGAGGTTTGGGGTTTAGGGTTTATGGGCTTGGGGTCTGGGGTTTCAAGCTCTAGGCCTTGAGTGGTTGTTTTGAAGCACGCAACAAGATATAAGCAGCTGTTCTCAAGGGAATAAGTAAACTCTTAGGCAAAGATCCTAAAGCACAAGGGAAGGTTGTTTTGCGAAAGCCCTAAACCCTACACTCTATACACTACTTGTTTCAGGCGGTTTGGGTTCCAAGATAGGGTGTTAGTCTTGAGGCTCCAGATTTTTTTTTATCAGTTCCTATACTACCTTCCAACGTGTCAGTTGGGCTTCTTCTGGACTAATGCCGGAGCCCCTAAACCCTAAACCCTAAGCCCCTAAACCCGGAAACCCCTAAACCTTATGCGGAGCTAGGATGGAGGGAGCGCAATATATGCTCTACCCTAAGGGTCCAAGTACCCAATAATCATATACTTACGCCAAACCTGTACTATAATTACTTTTACTGAAATCCCAAGTACCCAATCATTGGGTACATGGACCCTTAGGGGTGCAGAGTCTTTAGCTTTCTGCTCCTGTTCAGGGTGTCTTCCGTGTGCTAGCGTTTGGGGCTTGACTTGCGGCAGTGAATCTGTAAAAACTTACATCCCTCTACGAACACCCACCAGAGCTTCTTGAAAGGACCTCGGGGCTTCCTGAAGCCTACATAGGCCCTTGTACAACCCAAGGTATAGAGCCGAAGCCCCGAATTCTAAAACCTAAAGCCCTCAACCCACACACCCCTTTTAAGAATACCTTGCCCGCATTATTTGGGACACCTGTAAACTTGTAACGTTTATATTCTCCCATATATCCGAACTTCTTCAAAGGGACCTAGGGGCTGTGGATGGAGGAAATCTGGCGCCACACCCTATACTCGATACTCTCGGAATTACAATCTCATGAGGTTCGTGAGTGGTGCAAGATTCCCCCTGTCCACCCTCGAGCCCTAAACCCTGAACCTTAAACCCTAAACCCCAAACCCTACACCCCAAACCTTGAACCCCAAACCCTAAACCCACTACCCTAAACCCTAAATCGGCCTGGTTTTTGCTGAGGATCACGGACCGCTGCGCCGGCACTTTCCGGGATGACCTCGGCCATTCTGCCCAACCTTACCTCTCTAGAGAAAAAACGGGTTTAGGGCTTAGGGCTTAGGAATAATTAAGGGTTTAGGGTTCAGGATTCATTAAGGGTTTAGAGTTCGGGGTTAAGGGTTTAGGGCTTTAGGGTTCAGGGTTCAGGGGTTAAGGGTTCAGGGTTTCAGGGTTTCAGGGTTTTAAGGTTCAGCGTCTTGGGTTTTTGACTTCAGGGTTTGGGTGTGAGGTTTAGGGCTTGGGGCTTACGAAGGTAAATGGAAACTACATTATTGTGGTAGGTTGTCAAAACTACAGTCCTGCTTCGGTTACTCCAAATGCTAGACTCTAAAAAGGACACAAAAAGTGAGCATACTTTGACGATCTACCTTGCTTGGAGGATCTCTTGACTTAGTAGCTCTACTTAGTAACAGCGGTTATTGGGCTCATAACAAGACTTCCTGAGGATAGCGCTTACTAAGTCAAAAGATCATCCAAGTGTTTGGACTACAATTTGATTTGCGAACGAGGTTCAGCAACCCAGACCGTGGGGCGTTTAGCATGTCTGATGTAGGGTTTAGGGTTCTGGATTTGGGGTTTGGGTTTTAGGGTTTAGGATTTGGGGTTCAGGGCTTACGGGATTTCAGATCTATGTAAGGACTCAGGCAGCTTAAGGTTTAGGATAGTTGAGGCTGTAGGGAATGTAGAGAGATCAGGGAGCTTGGGGCTTGGGGTCTAGGATTTTGGGTTTTGGGGTTTAGGATTTAGAGCTCTGGGCTTGTGGTCTAGGTTTTTGCGTTTGGGGGGTGTAGGCAGCTTTGGGCGGCTAAGGATTCAGGGCTTAGGGGGTTCAGGCTGTGAATGCTCAAAGGGTTTTCAGGGTTAAGGGTTTAGAGGACTTAGCGTCGTTTCTGAGGTTGGCAGAAAAGTGGCACCAACCTCTTAAAGGGATGTAGGTGTTTATCGTTTCGGGATTTAGGTTTCAAGGTCTTGTGGCTGTTAGCAACGATTTGTTGCATGTCTGAATAAGGGCTCAGGTATCCAAACACTGGACCTAGGTCCCAAATGCGAAAATCTGAATGGCTTTTGGAACTGACCCTAAAGTCACTAAAGTACATGGGTACTTGGGCCCTCGGGGTCATTGAGCCTTCCTTAGCGTGTGCTAGACACAACGAAACGTCGAACATGAACATGACTTTTCAAGTTTCCTTGGCCTGTCCCATTCTAAGCCTGCAGCTCGTACAGATCTATAGGAAACAAGGAAAAGTCGAAGGCTCTCCGTCCTTGTTGTTCAGCGCGTTTAGGGACCAACACAATATCATGCAGCTGAAGTCCTAAGGGAGACATCAGATGGCGGGCTTAAACAAATCGAAATTTGGGGTTTAGGGTTTAGGGGTTTAGGGTTTAGGGGTTTAGGGGTTTAGGGGTTAGGTTTTAGGGACCGTTTTTTGGGAGGCCTTATCAAGCTATCAAAGCTATATCGTTGCGTATTTTTTGAAAGCCAATATGGATCAGATCGATGCCATGTGGCAAGCAGAGCATTTCACTTTTTCCATCGAGAGCAGGCCCAAATGCCCAAACCCCCCGTGACTGGGCTGCAATCTGAAAAACTGATCCACTCGCGCTGTGCTAGCTATAACCACACCTACGATCGAAGAGGAAATCGGGATATCCTTCTTCACCTCAAACCCTATAAAGCTCCATTATTGCAGTTTCCATTATCTTTTCCATTATCCCAATATACCCCCAATATATGATCCAGGGTCTAAACTCCTAGTATCCCCCTTAAGAGCCCCTATAGTAGTCCCCTATACAATCCCCTATATAACCCCCTTTAGGGAGTTTAGACTATAGCTCATATGTTCCAGGGTCCAGAAAACGGAGGGTTAGGAGGCAGGAGTGGGTCCTAAGGGTCTGCTTCCGGGCGTTGAGCACCCGTACTTGCAAACAAGCGCACGTTGCACGAAAGCTTAACTCTAAGGGTACAAGGACCCAAATGGTAGGGTTTTAGGGCCCAAATACTATGCTATTAATGGTATGTGGGCCCTAAAACCCTATTCTTTGGGTCCTTGGACCCTTAGGGTTCATGTTTAACTTCAGGGGGAGCTGCCAGGGTTGAATGCGATCTTCAGAAGACACACCTTGCAGATCACCCTGTGTGGTTTGGGGCTAGTCCAGTCTGTATTCATCATGGCATAGAGGAACCGTTCAATGAGAACTGAACACTGAACAAAACTTGTCAGGGAGGAGACAGTGGCAACTCTCCCTTTGCAACTCTCCGCTTGAGAATTTATCGATTTGAACGCTGCTACGACGGACCTACGGGCCCCCACCCTCCGGCATGACAAGCATCACCAAAGACAAGGTCATAGTCCTTCTTTGCTGTGGGGAACCTTACGTTGAGGCTGGGCATCCCTGAGGGTCCAGGGACTCTGACAATCACATACTTCCCAATGAAGGTACTACTACAACTACTACACACCAATTTCAACGTACTCAAATACTGCGTGCTTGGACCCTTAACCCAACTCTGAAAAGGGAAGGGGGCCGCGAAAGCAGGGCACCTGGTCGTATGTCCGACCCAGATTCAGACACTTTAGGGGTACTTCGTGGGACCCTTGGGCTACTAATGGGTCAGGGCATCCTGTATAAGGGGATAGAGAAGCTCTATACTGGGATTATGGAGGGAATGTTCCTCAAAGTCAGATTTTAGGGTATATTGTGACTGATATTACTCCCTTCATACTAGTAGTAACGGCCCGCCAATATTGAATATCCAACCACTATTAACCATCAGGTCCCAGATTCCCCAGATTCTCTGATCTGAACAGCTCGTCGTACCTCCAACCCTGTTTTGGAGGCACTTCCCAACAACAATTAAGGCGTGATTCGTTTTTGACCAGCAAGTTGATAACCTCGCCCGCCCTCGATTAAGAAATTCCAACCCAAAATCGCACATGTTTACGGAGGAATGCTATGGTTAAAGCAGTTGGAGAAGCCCGAGGGCTCTAGAATGAATGCTGTTGCTTAAGCCTTTCTGAAGCGTTTATAGAGGCCTGAAAAGCTCTAATAGCAAAAGCGATAAGAGAAGCCTGGGAGCTCTTGTACGCTGTTGCTTAAGCCATCAGAGAACGCTCGGAGCTCCAAGAGGTATTGATAAAGCGATTTGAGCAGCTCCTGCCACAGCGATTAAAGTAACCTGAGGGCTTTCGAATGTTGCTGCTCAAGCCGTTAGAGAATGCTGAGAGCTCCAAAATTCTACTTGGAGGATCATGGGGACTTAGTAAGTAGTAAGTTAGTAATGGGGATAATTGGGGTTACTATGTGGCTTATAGGGCTTCTTAACCTACTAACTAAGTCCCCATGACCCTCCAAGTATTGTTAAAGCGGCCGAAAAAACCTGAAAACCTGCTGGCTCGAGAATGCATCGTTTACTGCTGAATGACGGTCCCGAACATATTCATCAATCGAAGGGCTGGGGTCATTTCAAGGGTCTAGGGTCTGACCATATGAGCTATAGTCTACACTCCTAGCTTACCCCTTAAGAAGCCCCATAATATTCCCCTAGACAACCCCCTTTAAGGAGTTCAGACTATAGCTCCTATGGTACAGGGGAGTCGCCAGAGGAAGCTGCTGAGCTCTCCCCATGCAAAGCTACAAAGCTGAGACACATCTACCGGCATCCGGTATGGGAACTATGACGAGAGCTAAGCTTCTGTAAGACTGTAACATACTAGACATACTAGAGTACTACTAGTACCACTATGATGGGTTATAGAGGGATAATATTCAGAGACTAGTATAATGGGTTATATAGGGACTACTATAAAGGGCTATGTGCAGCTATGAGACGACGGGCCTGTGAAAGCCGCTTGGTAGGAGAGGTTGGGTGAGTTCGCGGCAGGCCCATCATCATGCACATTGCCCCTCTGTCCCACAACCGCAAGACGACATTAACCACGAAATACCACGAAAGCATTTCGGCTTCTGGTGATTCAAGTGCATGAGAGTCGACGCATCTCACTGTCAAGATCCGGAAAACCTAAACCCTAAGCCCCTCTACTACACAGTGTAGCCCTAGCGTTGCTTTCTGCAGGCTGCTTCGAGGTAAAGACCCCACAGCACGACACCCTAAACTTACCGGCTCGTAGTGAGAAATGAGGGCCTTGATCCCTGTACAGGGTCCATATACTTAGTGGGTCATGAGGACTGAGTAAGTATGTTAATAAGCCCCTACTATAAGCCATATACCAATCCCAGTTGTCCCCATTAGTAACCTGCTTACCAAGTCCCCATGACATCCCATAACCCTCCGCCAAGTGACCCACAGCCACATCAACGTATAAGGAATGCCTCTACTTCCTACTCGCCATTCGTAATTAAACATCGATAGGGCTTGTGTCCCGTTCCTTTACTGTTTCATTCCTTGCTTTTGCTTTTAACCCTCACCTCATTCCTTATACGTTGATGTGGCTGTGGCTTACTTGGTGGAGGGTCATGGGATGTCATGGGGACTTGGTAAGTATGTCCCCATTAGTAACCTACTAAGTAGGTTACTAATGGGGACAACCGGGATTCCCTAAGTGTCCAAGGACCCAAATAATAGGGATTTCGGGCCCAAATACCATTAATCGTATAGTATTTGGGCCCTAAAACCCCAATTATTTGGGTCCTTGGACCCTTTAGGATTGGTATATGGCTTATAGTAGGGGCCGCTGTGATTTGACCTCATCTGGTTCCAGGCTCCTCTGTGGAAGGCTAGGGTCTGCTTCTTACTGGTTCTTGGGAGGGCATAAAAAATTTGATTCCTATAGATATTGTTGATGGATGAAATCTTGCACCATTAAGGGCCCTAAAGTACTGTAATCCCTAGGACTTTAAGGACTTAAGGTGGTGCAAGATTTCCTCCATCAACAGTATAACCCTTTATATCGTGTATTTCCGTCTTCCCTACTAGTCCCCACTATGGGACCCTAAACCCTAATCCCTATGGGATTGAGATTGTAGGGCGTAGGGTTTACGTTTGAGAACTTCGAGCGTGGGCAAGGCATAGGGTATCTTTCGACAATAGGCTGACATAGCTTGACTTACTGATTTGTAGTAGGGAGTAATGGAATATATTCTTCAGGTTTAGGATTTAGGGTTAGTAGGGAATAAGGGAATATATTCTACAGGTTTAGGGCTTAGGGTTAGTAGGGACTAAGGGAGTATGTTATCTATAGGGAAGAATTGCCCTTGTTCCCTACAAGGTACTGGAAAGTTGACGGGCATGGGGACGTACTGACGTCCAGGTCGCATGTCAGGCCCTGCTGAAAATCTCTCGAACTTCTACGCGGAACGAAAAGCGGCTTGCCTGTAGAACCAATTCTTTGGCGGCGCCATTTTTGGCGGTGCCATTAGTACTTTTGCCTACCTGGTGCCTCAGGTGGAGTGGGGGAAGGAAGCTTCATACTGCGTTTGAGATTTTATTTGGACTCTTTCTACCCCAACCCCTAAACCCGGAGACGCAGGGGGCTTCTACATGGCACTTAGGTCCCCTACTATAAGGATTAACCCCCTAAGTACCTATAATAATAGGAGTATGCGGGAATCACAAAGGGTTAAGGGTCTAAGGTCCAAGGTAAGTCCCAAGGAGGCTTGTATCTCCACTGAACATCTGCTCCCTGGTGCTCAGCAGGGCATGATGGAATGGGTTGTAGGGACCATGATGCAGGATCATCTCCTAAACCCTAAACCCTAAACCCTAAGAACTACTACTTGGATGATCTTCGGACTCAGTAATTCTAGCTACCCCTAAGGGTCCATGTACCCAATAATTAGGTACTTGGGATATTGGTAATACCTGGACCCCAAAAGTATGTAAAATAATGGACTTTATGGCTATTCTTATGGGTTTAGGGCTATTATTTTACATACTTTTGGGGTTTAGGTAGTAATTATAATACAGATTTGGGGTAAGTATATGATTATTGGGTACTTGGACCCTTAGGGTACTATCCCCAATTACCTCCATTACAAGTCACATGGCCCTTGTTTCTAATTACTATCCCCAATTACCCCCGTCATAAGCCACATGGCCCTGGTTTCTAGGTACGTACTAGGACAAAAGGAGCTGCAAGTAGGGATCCATTTCGTACTAAGCGCATGTAACCTAGGTAAGCCCACCCCGTAGGGTTTAGGGCTCATAAGGATTAGGGTTATGGTATGGGGTTTAGGGTTTAGGGTGCTCTTCCGATTGGAAGCTCCGATCAGGGCTTAAGTAGGGCTCATCATGTTTTAGCAGTGAGAATGCTTAGTACGACAAGCTGGGCTAAGCAATTTCAGGACACACTTTCCTGAAGGATGTATCTTTGTGCAACAAAGTTCACACTTTTTAGGCTGTCGCCTTTCTAGTCGAATCTGCTGTGGAATCACATTGTACGGGACTAATCCTTTTCTTACATCTGAATCTGTACACAACATGTAAATTGAATGTAGCCAGCCTTCTACGATTCCGCAGACAGGGGAATGTTGTCATGGGAGAGAGTCAGGCTTCTGAAATTGCAAAAGTGATGACATCTTTTCTTAACACCTTCTTCTTTCTAGTCTGCGCAAACCCTAAAAATCAATGCTGACCAGTATGCCCACAACCTGCACATGACTCCTTCCGTAGACCCAGCTGTAGGTTTCGTCATGGGGTACGCAAGGATCTTGGGCTACGAAATGGTCTCCTGGAGGTAAACAATCAAAATCTGGGCGGGTGCTGGAGACTCTGATGAAGTATTATAACGCCCTAACCCCTAAACCCTAACACATCATTCAACCCTAGACCCTGCACCTAGAAGCTGTGTTAGTGATGGATTGGTCCTTCAGGTAGCGCACACTCGCATCACTACGTGGCGTGCGAAAACGGGGGCTAGCGTTTCAGATAGGTCCCAAATACGAAAATCTGAAAGCCCTAAGGGTCCAAGTACCTAATAATCATATACTTCCCCAAAACTTGTACTATAATCCCTATTACCCAAACCCCAAGTACCTAATTATTTGGTACATGGACCCTCTGGGAAGGCTTTTCGTACCCAAAGCCACAAAATTTGCCTACCCAGACCGTCTGGGTTTGGGTCTTGGGGCGCTGGATTTTAGGTCGGATTTTAAGGGGCTTGTCCCTAAGGGTCCAAGTACCCAATAATCATATACTTACCCCAAATCTGTATTATAATTACTATTACCAATATCCCAAGTACCTAATTATTGGATACATGGACCCTTAGGGTGTGATCAGAAGACCATTCAAATACATTCCGCGACTTTAAACATTCTGAACCTCCGTTTCTGCTTCGATCGCTTCTAGTCCCGTAAAAACCCCTGAAGCAGCGATGTCTCCCAAACGCGAACCACACACTTTTTTGACGGAATATCTGAATTCATGGCTAGTAAGGCCAGTATCTCGATATCCTTGACGCGGGGAAAGATCCAGAAGCTACTGACGTTGGGGTAGTTATCCCCAGCACCCTAAACCCTAAACTGGACAGGACACCCTAAACTCTAGGCAAGAAACCCGAAACCCTAAAATCCTTGTATTACCCCAGGTGGGAACCCTAAACCCTCTATATCCCTATATAATACAAGAACCCCTATAACTCCTTCAAGGGGTAGGCTTAACCCTGGGAGGGAAACGATCACCCTAATTAAACCCTAAACCCTAAATAGTAGTTTCCATTTTCTTTTCCGTTAGCCCTACATAGACCCTATGTAGTCCCTTTACAACCCTCTATATATATATATATATCCTTTTAAAGGGACCTAGGGTTTCCATTTTCTTTTCCATTATCCCTATGTAGCCTTTATAAACCCCTAAACCCTAAACCCCGAACCCTAAACCCCTATAAACTCTTATAAACCCCTAAACCCTAAACCCCTATAAACCCTTATAAACCCCTATAAACCCCTATATAGACCCCTTTAGGAGGGAAACGAGAAACAGGTTTTTGCGCGGCTTCCTCAGGAGACCACGGGCCTTGGGGCCTGGCCAGGCAGATGACAAAGAGGGGTTAAGGGGTTAAGGGTTTAGGGTTTAAGGGTTATGGGTTTTGGGTGTAGGGTTCTAGGGTTTAGGGTTTAGGGTTGTAGGGTTTTTGGGTTTTAGGGTCGAGGGTTTAGGGTTTTAGGGTTGTAGGATTTAGGGTTTAAGGGTTTAAGGTTTTAGGGTTAAGGGGGTGTTAAGGTTTAGGGGTTGCAGGATTTTATTTAGGGTTTTAGGGTTTAGGGCTTAGGGTTTAGGATCCAAGTACCTAATTAGGTGCTTGAGTTTAGGGCAAGAGTAATTATGGTACAGGTTTTCGGTAAGTATATGCTTATTGGGCACTTGGACCCTCAAGGCTTCTGCAAGCTATTAGGCATCCCCAGGGCCAAAAAGGTGTTGTATAGGAGTTACCCTAAGGGTCCATGTACCCAATAATTAGGTACTTGCGATATTGGTAATAGTAATTATAATACAGATTTGGGGTAAGTATATGATTATTGGGTACTTGGACCCTTAGGGTTAGGGTTTATGATTTAGGGTTTAGGCCTTAGCTCCCAAACGCCTGAACTCCTGAACACCGAAAACACTACCCCAACCCCTGGGTTCCCCCTGAGTCAAGGAAGGAGACTGTAGGTTGCAAGGGGGCGTGGCCGGACAGAAGTGGGATGATGAGAATTCCAGACATCACAGCAACCAGAAGCAAGGTCGCCTCTATTTGCCGTTCCACCTAATCCAGTTTCCAGGTTCGCTCTTTAAGTGGAACTCCTTGTCCCTGGAGCACCATTCCGAACAGGGCTTGCTTTGTGCGCAAGAGTCGCAGCAGTAAGGCAAGAAGGTTCCAGGATCTGGTTCTCGCTTCGAAGCTTTGTAGCTCCATGCGAGATTGGTGCATCCAGTTCTCGCGCATAGTACTTGACACCACTGGACTCTGCTCATGGAAGCACATACTCCGGCAAATTGCTGGCTCCACTGCTCCAGTGCCCTCAACTTGCGGATGATTACCTACTTAGTATGTGGGCTATATTAGGGGCTATATAGGGGCTACATTGAGGTTATATCGAGTTATAGTAGGGTTATATATATATATACAACCTAAGAGCTTCTTGAGCAGCGCTCACATGTCTAGCCGCCCATATTCGTGCCCAACCCTCATCGCCGCAGAGCCCCAAACTACAAGCTTTATAGTCCAAACCCTGAGCCTCCACTTTCCAGGCCCTAAGCTCTAGCCCTGGACCCTTCGTCTAGGGTTTAGGGTTAGGGGGAAATCTTGCACCACCTTATTTGCACAAAGCACTAGGCATGGTCATAATGTTATGGGGTTCCCAAGCGGCGGAGGATTTCTTCCATCCACATCCACCGAATCCATGGCTTCATATGCTCCCTTACTATCCCCCCCACCCTCAACCCAAAACCCTTCAGCAGGCAATGCTCAGGCCCTATGATTTCACAAAGGGGCTTAGGGCGTTCGATCCAGCTTCCAAAATATTCGCCAACATCATGTTGATTGTTGTCTACTTGAGGCATGCTTTACCAGAATTCTACAAGTCATCTAGAACCATAATATTGGTGACTGTTTAAGACCCTAGATTAAGGGTTGGAGGGGTTGCAGGGTTTTCTGTTAAGGGTATTTGGGATTACGGTTAGAAGCTCGTAGGAACACATGGGGTTTGTCAGGAGATGACAAGGAGCTGGCACCTTGTCTGGGTGCCGCTTTATGTTTGGTAGTTTTCCCAGAATAGGGGACCCCCAACATAGACCCCAAAATACTACAGTCCTCCTTATTATAGGGACCCCCAAAACGGGTACCTCTAATTTTGGGAAACTCCCATTGTTGTGGAGAGCCCCAGGTTGCAGGAACAGGACCTGAACTTTGGAAGCTAGTCATGCTACTTTGGACATTGTCGAAGCACGCAAGGTGATGTATATATGTATATTTATATATAGGGTTTAGGGTTTAGGGGCTTAACATCAAAAAGAAGAAGCGCTTCCCAAGTCAGCCTCGTGCTGCTCCTCCACCGGCCTGAGATGAAAAACGAATCAAAAAATGTGACGCTGTGACTTTGTGATCGCAGGCTTACCTTAAGGTGGGGAGTTACCAGGTGGATACCCTTTCCTAAAGATTTCAGAGGGCTTTCAAGAAAAAGATTGACATGTACATAGGGCTTACATGGGGAAATCCGCCCACCCGAAAAATCGCTACATTAGCATCATTAGCACCGACTCCCCCTTAGAGCCATTTGACCTCAAACAGAGTGAGGTCAGCCACGTCATCCTCAAAGAGCAAGAATCTACAAAGCAAGGCCTCATATGATACAAAGACGCTAAAGACAGGAGGGGGTTATGAGGGTCAGTGAATCTTGCACCAGAACTGCCGAATGAGGCCCACCGGAATGGTGCCGTATAGAAACCGTTTTGAAGCAGAAGCACAAACATCCACCAACAACGAGCCGTTCCTCCGGCATGACCTGAATGACAGCTCCATCCTTACCAAAAGAAATCTGGAGCCTCTGAAAATGTGGCCTTTCTGTTGTACACGGGGCTCAGAAAAATCGCTAAGCCCTACGTTCTCTTCCCATATTTTCGGCCGAGTTAGCGTTTTGAATCTTGCACCACGCCTCACAAGCTCTAAACTTCAACACCCTAAACCCTAAACCCTAACACCCTCATCCCTACTTGGATATTCGTGGGACTACTTCTGACCCAGCTTGGAACCCTACGTGTACTCACCTTAGGGTTTAGGGTTGGGTCCGTGTATTTAATGATCGGGTCCTTGGGATTTTGGCGCTAATCATTGTAGTACAAGTTTTGGCAAAGTATATGGTCATTGGGCACTTGGACCCGAAGGTATTTCAAGTGCAGAGCGTAGTTGCTGAAAGCCATGATACCCAAAACCCTATAAACCCTAAACCTTTAACCTACCCTCCAACCCAAACCCTGGAGTTCCTCAATCCTAAAGCCGAATTGCTACAGTCCCTAATCAACTACTGACTCCCTTGAGCCCTCCAAGCCAAAAACCTCAACCCTAAACCCTAAAACCCTCAACCGCAAACCCTAAAAACCCTGGACCCTTTTTTCAGGGGTCCCTGCTGGAGGGATCGGTCATCCCAATTCATCATGTCTGCCTACAGGGCTTACTCTTTGAGAGCTTAGGATGAAGGTCAGGGGTTATATATTCCTCCTTAAGTAGATAGAGTATGGGGAAAATGGACAAAAAAATGGAAACTACTATTTAGGGTTTAGGGTTTAGGGGTTATAGCCCCCCTTAAAGTAGATAGATATGGGTATCCGCCGCCGACCTTGGGGGGCGTGTTGGATGGTTGCCGAAGGCGGAGAGGGTGAAAACCCTCTTCCTTTCTCCCTTACAGCCCCAAAACGCGGGCGGGGGTGGGGGGGCGGGGGTATCCCGGCTTCGTTTCCCTCCAGGTCCCCACCTCCAAAGCAGCCGTTTCAGCCGACACCCACGCCTTCGCCAGGCTCCCACCAGGAGGTTTGCGAAAAAATCGTAATTTGAGAGGTTTGGGTGGTTTTTGTGGGGAAAAGGCCCAGGCCCCTGGTGGGCCGGGCCCCA
>CAJNIZ010047500.1:0-10780 GCA_905231905.1 Symbiodinium pilosum | reverse complement strand
AGAACGCTGCTTTTTTGGCACCTTGCAAATCCACAATCCCTCTTTTTGGCGAAGTGTCTAGTGGTGTCCCTAAACCCTAAACACCAAACCCTAAACCCTAAACCCCTAAACCCCTAAACCCTGAACACCAAACCCTAAACCATCCTCACCAAAGATGAGGTCCCCGCTTCCGAGTCTCTGAGCGACCTTGCACAAGGCTCTGGGTTCTGTGGGCTTAGGGTTAAGGGTTTAGGGTTTAGGGCTTAGGGTCTAGGGTTTACGGGGTTTAGGGTTAGGGTTGAGGGTTTAGGGATTAGGGTTTAGGGATTAGGGTTATAATCCCCCTTAAGTAGATAGAATATGGGGTATATAGGGATCTTAGTAGAATATACCCAGAGCCCAAAGCCATATCCTATCCACTTAAGGGGGACTATAAACCTAAACCCTGAAACCTTGAGGGTTTGGGGCGAACTGTTTAGGCCTGAACCCTAACATACGCAGATCAACATTTTTGGCGCTTGCTTTCTCGCTTTGTGCTACTTTGAGCCATTGTTGAATTTACTTTTGCTGTTGATCTAGCGGTTTAAGGTGTCAAGGGCTAAGAGTTTAGGGTGTACAGTGGGGCCTGCTCTTTGAAAATCAGGGTTTGGGGCTTTAGTTAGGCGTCTATATGTATTATATGTAGTTTTAGGTTGCAATAAAGCAGTCCGTCCTTGGATGCCAAATATAAGTACGCCGCTTAACCTTGGTGTTGACCGCTTGATTCCAGGGAGGTTCTCTCCATAATTCTGCTGCATTGTGGGGGTTTCCCTAAGGGTCCATGTACCCAAAAATTAGGTACTTGGGTTTAGGGTCATAGTAATATACAGTGATTATGAGACAGGTTCTGGGTAAGTATATGATTATTAGGTACTTGGACCCTTAGGGTTTGGCATTGCGGGTTGAAGGGTTAGGCCTAAACCCGAAACTCTGAAGCCTAAACCCTGAGGATTCAGATTGATTGTAGGCCTGCTTGTTGGTGCTAACGAGCAGCCTTTCCGCACGGTTTAGGGTTTAGGGTTTTGAGATTGGGGACTCCCAATCACACAACTTGCATATCCAAAAATTGGGGATTGGGGATTCAGATTAGTTCTGAGTTTTCTGAGATATTGCCTTGGGTGGCGATTTTGGTGCTTGAACGCAGACAATCTTATTTCATAACGGGGACCATGGCCTCCGGCGGAAAAAAAAAACTCACACATGCTAAACCTAAATGACTGTCCCCGCGGAGCACAAAATGCGCAAGTCTCAAACATTTGGGGTAGGAGGTGTTGTGTACCACGAGAGGAAGGCTCTTGAGGAATTATATAACCACCCTGAATTCGAAATCCCAACATGCCTGGAGTCACTAAATCTCACTTGAGTAGTGTTTTTTTGGTGGTTAAACCTAGTGAGATAATTTTCCTTATGTAAAATACTATACCCCAAAAGGAGGATATAATCTTACTCTATATTGGGTACCATAGTATCCCCAAATTAAATACTACTCAAATAACCCCTATATAATCCCAGCTTCCATTTCATTTTCCATGTTCTTTTCCATTTGATTCTCCATTATAGAGCCCTAAACCCTATATTGGGACCAAAGTATCCCCAAATAAAAAACTACTCACTTGCACCTGGCGGAGCAGCAGCACCGCGGCACCGCCAGCTGCCAGCACTGTCGGCAGCGCCGAGCGTGAGAGGCGCGGGGTACGAGGCGCCTTCGCTTTCAATGCGGTTTAGGGTTTAGGGTTGAGAGTTTAGGGTTTAAGGTTTAGGGTTTAGGGTTTAGGGGAGTTTCCCAAAATTAGGGGTACCTTGTTGGGGGCCCATATAATAAGGACTAGAATAAATTTGGGGTCTATATTGGGATCCCCCTGTTTTGGGAAACTACCTTATGGATTGTATATACCTTGAGGGTCCAAGTACCTAATATTCATATACTTACCCAACACCACTACTATAATCACTATCACCCAAAGCCCCAGTACCCAATTATTGGGTACATGCACCCTAAACCCTAAACCCTAAACACCATACATTCCTATATACCCCTATAGATCCCCCTTAAAAGGGATCTAATTATTGGGTACATGGAACCTTAGGGATAGGCTGCGCCTTGACCTCTAAAAGTGGTAATGTGATGGACCGACACGCACAGAAAGAGTCAGAAAGGCTGGGTACTGCCCCCACCCAGGAACAGCTTATATTTGGGGTCCTATTAAGGGCTATATATAACCATATTATAGTTATTATCCAACTGTCACTGAGGGGGGGCAGTACCCAACAGAAAGGCAATTTTTGTACAAACTTCTGGACTTCGGAGTCTAGGTATGGTGGAGGGCTGAGGACTTAGAAGGTTTCTCGGATTTGAGGATAACCCCCTTTTAACCCTACGCCCTTATGGGCTTTAGGGACTCGGCATCTGAAATCTTTGTTTGCGCTGAGGCCCGTATACTCAGTCAGCCAGATCCTGGGTTGCTGTTGAGGAACTTCATTTATGTTACCATCATATGGGCGTATAGGCGTATTGTAAATTCTAGGCTTTCCTGATTATAGCCACTCAGTTTAAGTTCGAGAGCAGCAACCCCGGATCCTACGATCCTATTCGCAAGGAGCGACTTCGGCATCTTTGCCACGTTATCTTATAGATAGCAAGGCGGATGGTTTCGGGGCTATGGTGTTTCGGTGTTGTAGGAATTGGGATAATTCAAGTTACTGGCTCTTAGTATGGAATTAGGGAATGTAATGCCTAATCCCGATACACTATATACTCCGTATTCCCTACAACTCCCAGGTAAGTCAAACTTATAAGGGTCCAAGTACCTAATAATCGTATACTTACCCAAAAGCTATACTATAATTACTATTACCCTAAGTTTAGGGTTGGGGCTTAGGGTTTAGGTTGGGTACTGCCCCCTCCCCCCCCAGTAACCGGATACATTAGGGGTCCGATTAAGGGCTATATATAACCAGAATATAATTATTATCCAGCTGTTACTGAGGGGGGCCAGTACCCAAGCTTCAGGGTTTAGAGTTCAGGGAGGGTTTGGTGTAGAGGTGTCCAGCTACGACTCTTGAAGAATATTCCATCTTTGCTGCAGGCACCGCAGGCATTAGATTCACAATGCCCCTCACCGCCATGCAAATAGGATGTCTTAGGTCAGGTATCACCCCAAAGCCCTACTTGCATATATATATATACATCCCTGTATATAATCATGTTACCCCGCAAAACCCCTAAAGGCCAACTGACCAGCACATGGAATATTTGTTGAACAACTCCCTCTCATGAGTGCAAAATGTTTTCCCTGAAGTTCCTCAAAACACTACACCCTAAACACCACCAGCAAAAACGAGTTCTAATCAACACAACTCAAAAGGGAGTTTTCAGGTGGGTAGTTACCAGGTGGGTACCCTTACGTAAGGCTTATATAAAGCTTACATGGTGGGGCAGTGGGACTGTATAAGGGTTATACAAGGCCTATATGGGCGAAACTACACACCTCAAAACCCTAAGCCCTGTTGAACAAACCCTGGCCTAAACCCCAAACCGCAACAAAAAAAGCCTCCTCATCCACACAACTTGCAGTTCGAAGCTCGGGTCACCCCAATGATCTAGAGTTAGAAGTATGGGCCCGAATATGGGCCCTTAGGCCTTTTAGGGCAATATGCGCCATCTATTGGGATTCTTCCGTTTAGGGTTTATGGTTTAGGGCTTTTAGAGCTTAGGGACCCTTAAGGGTACATAAAGGGTATAAAGTAGGTAATTATGTAGGGATCCCAATGTCAAAGGCCCATACTAGGGGCCCATGGTCTCAACCTTAGAAAGGACTGACCATTCTCAATCAGCCTACTAAGATCCGGCTGCTGGTTTGGTACCTGTACGAGTAGCTTACATGAGCTACAATCACTATTTTCGACATAACTCAACGGACATGGGCTCCTTATTATGGACTGTATATTAGGCACCGCACTAAACTACAAGAGTGACCACAAGGTCACTTGTTCAGGGTCACTCATTAAGGCTAATACTGACAGTAACTCTCATAGCTTTCACTTACGGAGCCTCATACCATTGCTCTAGTTATCCGTAGAAAATTAAAAACACACAGATAACCCAACTTATGACTATGGGCCCCTGCTTATGCTATATGCACTGAATGGCCTACCCCAACCCTGTAATAGTGGCGTAATAGGAATATCAGAGGACCCAATCACCATTATGCCGTATGGTGTCCACCAAATTGATACTGCCTTGGGCATGAACATGTGGCCCAACCAGTCACATACCTCAACCTGAAACCCAAAATCCCTCTGAGTACACCCAGACGAATGCTGGCCTGAGAAAAAGCTGAGGGCTTTCCCAGTGCGAGTGCTGGCCTCATGTGGCGATGGCGGGTGTCGGCCACGGAGTTTACTGTTTAAAGTTACGTCTGCCATACGCTGCCTATAAACTTTTTCTGAAATACGGGAAAATACCAGCGTGGCGCGTAGGCGCAGCTTGCAGAAAGCAGCGTAAGTTGGCACTGTTCAGTGCTCTCTGGAGCCCTATAAGAAATGGTTGCTTCCAGCAATCAGGGGTACCTTTGTGGGGGTCCCCATAGTCAGGATTACAGTATACTATCTGGGCGTCTGTGTCAGGGTCCCCCTACTTCTGAACCCTAAGCCCTAAAAAACGGCAACATAGAAGAGAATCTGGGACATGAAAGGGAAACTGGTGCTCTGCAAGGCTTTCAAGGGCTCATCTTGTAGCGCCGAAATCCCAAACACCAAGCCCTTAACATGTTCAACCACCTTTCCTGGACACCGGAATATGTCTGCGGGGTCCTCAAGCGCGAGAATCAAAATTAGCAAAAAACAACATACTACAAACGGTTTAAGTCATAGGGTATATATAGGGTTTACTCAAGGGTTAGGGCTTCCGAAAACTAAGGGTATAAAGGAATTATGGGTCCCCATTCCCGAATGATTGTATATGTGGACCCTCTCTGCCAAGCATTTTTGAATCCCAAACCTCAAACCTAAACCCTAAAACCTACACAAAGCTGTGTCATCCAGGCAGCCTAGTTTGCTGCTTGCACCGCGGAATAGCGGTAAGGAATGCCTTGCCAACTACCTGCCCAGAGGGTCCACGGTACCTAATACTTGGGTTTGGGGCAGTAGTAATTATAGTACAGGTTTTTGGTTTAGGGTTTAGGGTACCCTTAGGCGAAGTAATTGTTTAGTGCTAACGGGGCTCATGAAGCATTTTGAACATGAACTTCTGAAGTGGGGGGGGGGGGTATTTGGAGTTGATACTAAAACTCCTGCATGGCTTGGATGTACTAGAACAAATTGTTTCTGATGTAATTATTTCGTGCTGCGGGCCATGCACCATCTTGGGCTGCAAGAGGATTGGCAATCATAACCTAAGCTTTAGATCAACAAATTATGTGAAGTTCGGGCCTTTCGTGTGGGACAAAAATCTCCTCAGAAAAGCTTCGTGAAGGAAATCCAAATTCTCCATGATCTTTCTCACCTTGCAAAAAAAGTTGAAGCGCTTCCTTGCAGCTGCTAAGCGCTTGAAGCCCGATCAGATCATTTTTCCCATCCAGCCCCAAGATTACGAGGTGCAAGCAAAACAAGGGTCTAAGGTTTAGAATCAAGACACCATAACTATCATATGCTTATAATGGCGACCTTTTCTTTTTCTTTCTTTCTTTCTTTTTTTTTCTTTGGGGGGGTGGGGGGGGTGTGTGTGCTTAAAGCCAACTATTAAACAATATCAGCAACTGTGAGGAGCCTATGCCTTGAATCACCTGCAGCAACAGCTTGGATATCCCTTTATAACTTTTTAGCCCTATACAACTCTTTTCATTCCCTAACCCTGAGGGTCCAAGGACCCAAATAATAGGGTTTCAGGGCCCAAATACCATTTGTATCATAGTATTTGGGCCCTAAAACCCTAGTATTTGGGTCCTTGGACCCTTAGGGTCTACAGCCACATTATGAGTCAGGATACAAGAGCTTCGGGGGCCCCTGTCTGTACTCACCCTAAACCCTAAACCCTGAACCCTAACTGTGCGCAGAGTGCATTGGCAATGCCACCCTTACTGGACTCCTATAGTCGCCCTTAAATAGATAGAATGTGGGGTATATAGGGTTTGGGGTTTAGGGTAAGGGTTTAGGGTTTAGGGAATATGGGGGAAATGGAAAAGAAAATGAAAGCTACTATTTAGGGTTTAGGGTTTAGGGGTCTATAGTCCCCCTTAAGTAGATAGAATATGGAGTATATGGGGATCTTATTATAATATACCCAAAGCCATATTCTATCTACTTAAGGGGTATTATAATCGTGTACACCCTAAGCCATACTTGCGGGCTTATGGAGTGGGTGATATGCAGAGCCGAAAGCACCATCAGGTTTTAAGGTTTAGGCTTTAGCACCCCGCCTGATTTTATTGCTTAGGTTCAGCTCTAGCCTAACAGTCCCCCAAGCAAGTTCTACAAGTATTAACTTACACAGGGCACACGAGGGACAGTTGCCTGTTGCTGATGGGAGTTTATCAGAATCTTTACCCTAAGAGGCCAAGGACGCAAACAATAGCAGTTTAGTGCCGAAATACCATTAATACTGTTGTAGTATTTGGGCCCTAAAGCCCTATTAGTTGGGTCCTTGGACCCTTAGGGCTTAGATGTGGTCTGAGTATCTGAAGGCGGGGCGGGGGGCTGAGTACCGTAGAGCCATCTTGAAAGGGGCGAACAGGAAGCGAATCAACTACCAAACAAACCTTGAGCCCTAAACCTTCAAGTAGTAAGGCCTCACCCCGAAAGAGAGCCGCCACCAGCGCAGCAAGAAGCGCCAGCCGTCCGATGCGAACCATGGCTATCTTCGGGCTATGCAGAGTAGATGTATGTATATATATATACATAGGCTCTAGGACGGTATGAAGAAGATGGGACACGCGCAAGCACCTACCTGATCGTCTAAGTAACCTCAGGCAGCAGTTACGCCCGTTGTCTGGATTGAGCTCCTCATGTACACTGAGCTCGAACAAGTCGAGAACAACAGGACACGCACAGAGTTCTGGAACAGGTTCCTAAACCACATTGAAAAACAACATCTTCAGGATTGAGCGCACGGTCTTACTGGTTGCCAGTAGGGAACGGCGGAAAGGGTCCCTATAGAAGCAACAGGGTATTATGGATTTTCTTATTCTTTCGTTGCTATCAACCAGCAAGTGTTGCTGCAGAGCCTGTCGGCAACGATTCGAAGACCTCCCCCCCAAATGGCCCAATGTAGACCTTTTATGAGCATGTAGCATGGAATGAAAACAAATCGTTAGAAAATCGCTTCTGGGTACTAGCCTTGTATACTGAATAGGGACTGCAATACCGTGGTCATACCCATTTGTACGTGGCTTCTAGCGTGTGGGCCATTTGTGGCAACTTACCTTCTCTCTCACAATCCCTATCATAGGCTTTAGGTTTTGAGGCTCATATGGTAGTTTGTTCGAAACAAAATAACGGTCCCCAAAAGGGCTGTAAGCTAGGTAAGCCATATAGTAACCCCAATTATCCCCAACACTTACTACGTCCCCATGTCCCTCTAACCTGTAAGTAAGGATCCCAGACAGCAAGTCCTATAAGAAACGTCTCGAAAAGGGTTCAGGGTTTAGGGCTTAGGGTTTAGGGCCAGTTTGGGGGTTTACAGTTTGGAGTTTGGGGTTTAGGGTAGGTTACTGGCCTAGGATCCCGCCAAAGAGTGGCTATTATTGCGGGATCAACAGTGCCTATTAGGGATTGTGAATGCTTCTTAGGCTTTACTCGTTTGGCGGGGTGCATATTGGGCCCCCAATGGTTGCCCCTATGCGTTTAGAATTTATATGTACCAACCATTGCTGAAGTCTGGAATCTGCAGGGCACATTCCTAAAGCCTACAGCCTGCAAAAAACAACCAATCAATCACCAAAACGCATGTTCAGCAAATGTGGACCCCAATATAGACCCCATGTACCAGAATCTTTCTTCTAGTTCACCAACACGGGACTCCATACTCTTGGCAACCCTAAACCCATATATCCCATATACAACCCTATATAACCCCTATGGCCCCCTAACGGGGGGCCTGACCGTTTGGAAGCCCGAAATAATGAGGGTTCCAAATCGCAAAAGTCGAAACCACAATGATCCTCCTTAGATACTCCAGGCCCGACCCACGTATGAACTGAACTCCGAGTATCCCCCTTAATATCCCTTATAGAAGTTCCCTAAATATGAAATCCCCTACCTCATTCCCTTTCAGGAGTTTAGACTATGGCTCCTACAGGTGCCAAGCTCTCCATAAAGTCCCCTGGAGCCGTGAAATCCCAGGTTCCAAAAGGGTCACAACCCAAACCAATACCCTAAAGCCCAAGACCGAAACCCTAAACCCTAAATCCTAAACCCCGAATTCAAAATCCTAAGCCGGAAACTCTAAACCCTTAACCCGAAATCCGACGTCCTAAATCCTGAATCCTGAAACCTGAAAAACCCAAGAATAAGTTACCTCAGCCATCCGAGCCCCTGGACCGGCCATTGATGGGGCCTTTGCTGGGTGCCTCACAGCTTTGGAGGGTTGCAGTAATCCCGTTTTAGGTCAAGGGTTGAGGGTTTAGGGTTGAGCGTTCAGGGTTGAAGGCTTAGGGTTGAGGGTTTAGGGCTGCGGGCTTTGTGGTACCAAATGTTACTCCGCGGCGGTGTGTATCTGCGGTGTGGAGATTTTGCATAGCTTCAGAAGGTTTGATGGCAATTTGGTGGGATCTTACGAGGATTCTGGGTACTTTCGTGAGGATCTGGCATTTGTGGAGGGTTTTCCAGCATTCCGTTGAGATTTCAGAGGGCCATCTCGTATATCTTCTTGAGCCCGAAGGGTTCAAGTACCTAATAATCATATACTTATAAACCTATACTACAATTACCATTACCCTAAACCCAAGTACCTCATTACTGGGTACATGGACCCTTAGGGTTATGAGATGCTTGGGCGGCTACAATAAATGACACTAACCAAAACATTATTTTTGCAACTAGATTGCAGATATTTTGCAGATTGCCGGTTCCCAGTTTTTGCAAATGGGATTTTTCCCCGGATTTGGGTTGCAGATTCTTTGCACCCTGGGTTGCAGATTTTTTGCGCGCTGGGTTGCAGCTGTTTTGCAAACTGTGGTTTTATCAGCTTCGTGGCCAGGGCAATTTAAAGTAATACTTCTTCCCAATAGACATAAATTCAAAAATTAGAGGAAATCTAATAAATTCAAATCAATTACCAATGAAAGCCAATTCAAACTTTATTAGAAGGAAAATGAATAGAATTCTATTGGTAATCAAAAAACCTGCAAAAAGTCTGCAAGGAAAGGTGCAACAAATCTGCAACCAAGTGTGCAACACAACTTGCAACCCTGGGCGCAAACAATCTGCAACCAAAGCTGCAAAAAATCTGCAATCCCAAAACCAACAGAAGCCAGCACCTGCAATCCCAAGCCGCAACCTTAGCTGCAAAAATAATATTTTTGGAGGTCACCCTCTGTGGCCCTAAGAATGTCATAACCTTAGGGTATCTTCTTGAGGATAGACTTTACTGAGAGCCGTCTCGGCTTCTGAGGCTTCCGGAGGCCTTGGCCCTAAAGCCTATACGCTCTAAATTAGCGCGGGGGTCCCCAAGAAAGCCAGGCTTTTCGAATGCGATGCTGGATCCCCAATTCGATTTGGGGGAAGGGTATGCGGGCCCTAAAACCCTTTTTTTTTGTTTATTTGGACCCGTGGGGCCAGTTAGAAAGCCTTACGAAGTCCTAAGAACCTCCTAGCGGGTTAGCCCGAATCAAAACATGGGGTCCCATCTTTAGGGGGTATGCAAGAACAAAGGTCATAGTCCTTGAGAGTAATTAAGCAGGGAACCTCCATTTTGGAAAACTCCCATCCGCAGAGAACTGAACCCTAAACAACATAAACTTCAATCCCTACACCCCCAAACCCCAAAACCCCAAAACCCTAAAACCCGAACCCTATAACCCTAAACAACCCTCTACTCCCCTGGGCCCGAAAGGTTCAGCATGAAAGCAGGAGCGGTGCGGTCATTGGTGGAGGCGCTACAGCCGCATCGCGTAGCACAACTGGCAAGCAGGAAGTTGAGATTTAGGCTTTATGGTGTGGGGCGTTGAGGGTTTGGATGAACAGCACTTTTTTTAGTGGCTGAACCCAGTATAGTAAGGTAATATTCTTCTCAATATAGCATACTCAAGAGGAAGAGATCATCTTTTGCTACATTGGGGGCGATAGTAGCCCCTGATAACATACTACTCAGTTGTTCTGTCTGCTCAAGGTTTGAAGGCTTGAGGCGATTCGGCATGCAAGACTAAAGCCTTCTCTATGCCTTACCTCTTGAAGTTCTGTTCCAACTTTTGTGTAAGGAATGTTGCGATTAATGTAACATCGACCGTGGTTCTGAGGTTCAGCTCAGATTTCAAAAGACCTGGGATCAGGTTCGGCTACTGCACAGCAAAACCTTGCAGTCTTCGTACCTTACGGCCCCTGAACCCGAAACCCTAAATCGTAAACCCTAAAATAAACCTTATGTTTTGCTAGGTTCTTAGGTTGAGGAATCGCACAGTGAGAGCGCGTAGGCCAGAAGGGCTCCATGCATATGTACCATAGTCTAAACTCCTAGTATCCCCTTTAATAACCCTATAATAGTTTCCTATATGGGTGGTTGTCAAAATTGTGGTCCCGTTTCGAATCCCTACTATAATACGGCAGCTAA
>CAJNIZ010047499.1:21499-36030 GCA_905231905.1 Symbiodinium pilosum | reverse complement strand
TCGTGTTCCCATGATCTGGAGCCATACTTAAGAAGTCTATTACACTGGTATTGGTCAAGTGCTGAGGGGCCACCAAAAATAATGATGGCCCATCAGAAGACTTCCTTTTTCTTTAATACGTTCCTATTTTATCGGCCACTTCAAGACTGAACCTTGTTGTTTTTGTACTCCTTATCGTTTTACAGGTCAAGCGCTATCTGAGGACACTCCGCAGGTGAATCCGAAGCCAACCGGGAACCTGCTTCTGGCCATTTGAGGACTAAACAACAAACTTTAAGCACCCTGAACCCTATGGTTTAGGGTTTAAGGTTATTAACGCTACACCCTAAACCCTGAACCTCAAGTACTACCGAAACTTCTAGGACCGCTCCTGGAGCTTCTTACTCCTTCGAGATTCTCCGGTCACCGACCCGCTACCCTCGCTTTGGACAACATGCGAAGCCCTTCTGAGGATTCGAAAACTGCGAGTTCAATGCTAATTCTGTAGGATTACTCCTAATCCTTAAACCCTAAACTCAGACTCTAAGCCTGTTGGAATACGCTTAGCGGATCTGAGCATGCACTGGATTTTTATACGGGTGATTGTAATTCAGTGGAGCTGTGGCAGTTGACTGCTAGGGGCAATGGGTCAATTGAGTGCTTGTTCTTGTCCCCCTAGACCCGAAACCATACACCCCAGACCCTAAAACCCTAAACCCAAACCTGAACCTCGTAACATTTCAAACAGAAAGAAGGTGGTCTCATCCTCACAAGGGTGCTAGTCATGAGGGCAGCGGTGAGAAATGTCAATGCGGGAAGATGCAAAAAATGAACAGCAATCTAATAGCAACAGAAAAAATGTCAGCAATAATGCATACATACATACATACATACATACATACATACATACGAAATCATACGAATAAGAACTGTCGCAGCACTTGTCATGCACAAACTTCTCTTCTTTAGAGTATACCGGGCTTCTGATTCCCGTAACATCAAACACAACCAGACGTGTGACTTGCAAAGCATCCCCCCCGCAAGTAGGCCAACCCACCCGCCCCATGCCGGGTACTGAAGTCAGAACTACCTGGATCCCCAAAAGGTCTTTAAAACATGTATCTAATATTTCTAGACCCCCCATCTACCCTCTATCTATCCTTGGTTTTGACACTTATCAAAGGGTTTTGGGCTAGCAGCGCCTTTACAAGCTTTTTTGAGGTCCAGGCAGGTGAAACGGATCCTTCTGCTCGGCAGAAGAATATTCTTCGATCGCCAGCTTAGCCTAATCACCTAATCATGCAAACTGCAGATAACAAAGCCTCTGGGTTTAGAGTCAACGGTTTGGCATAGGTGCAAAGCCCAAACAGTGAATCTTGCAAAATGGCCTAACTTGCTCACAACTGTATATATAACCTTGACCCCAGGGACCGTCCTGGGCTGGAAGACTCTAAGCTTCTGCGGCCCACAGTGGGAGCTGTTCTCATGTATTGTTGATGGCTGGAGCGAACTTGACCTGCAGTTAAGGCGGTGCAATGTTGTCTACCCCTATGTAGTCACATTTTGGGTTGTGTACTGCATTCCCTTACCAAAAATCATAACAAACCAAAAATATATATGAGAGCCTCAAAGTAGAATTCTGCTTTGGTGGACAGCCCGCTTGCAAACGCCAATAGGTGCCACTCAGGGCCCCTGAAGCTTCCGCGGCAAGGGGCCCGTCTGGCTTGTATCAAGGGGTCAGGGAAAATAATCCAAAGAAACGTTAGGGCGGGACTAGGTTTGGAGTTATGACAAGATTATCAAGGTTGATGCCCACACGGAAACAGGAACCAGAGTCATAGCGAAGGAACAACAGAAAATAGCTGTCATGTTGGTGACGATGGCGGTGGTGCTGAAAGCGTAGAGACATGGACTCAAACCATCAACGCCCATATGAGCTTTCTAGGCGGTCGCACCAAACAAGAGGTTGTTCTTTTTATACGAGACCATGCCCCGAAACAAGATATAACCGTACGTGCATGATTTTTCTCATTGTTGGGGACTATCGTGCTCCTATTACAGAAAACTACACATATGGAAGTTTGCGGAAGGTACTCTCCCAAAACAAGGAAAACTGCTCGCATGCCGTGGCTCACAAAAGTATCACAGGAACCCAGATAAACGAACATGCGGAACACAACTTAGCACACCCCTCATATATGTATGGTAGTTTCCCTAAAGAGGGGACCCCAATATAGACCCCAAAATACTATAATCCTTATTATGGGGACCCCCAATAAGGTACCCCTAATTTTGGGAAACCCCCATATCTTAAATCCCAAAGCATGGGCCTCCGTAGGGTCCATGCGGAAGACCTTCATGTTCACGGCGCGATTCTTGGAGGCTCCTGCAACATATTGTGGGATTTCGAGCAGCGGCAGTTTAGAGCGCAGGCAACTATACGAGATTGTAAGAAGCATGGTGAGAACCGAAGGGTTCAAGAGTCCAAGTTCTGAGACTCAGCGGTTAGGTTGCTGTAGCAGAAGGTACGGAATTTGGGTTTGGGCAGCTTCAATGCTTACACACATTCCGGAATTAGAAGCGTTGCGCGTCAGATACCCTGCCTGTTAAGAGGGAGCTAGATGAGCCATAGTCTAAACTCCTAGCATCCCCTTGCATATACCCTATACCCTACTTTAATCCCCTATATTACCCCCTTTCAGGAGTTTAGACTATAGCTCATTGGGGCATTAGCCCGCAGATTCTTTTCTGAAGAGCCAGGACCCTCCTAGTAACCTTGAAATAGGGCTATATGGTCCCTATTTAGGGTGTATAGAGCGTAGATGGAGGGTCCAGGGAGGCGTTTGGGCCATTTTGGATCTTGCTGAGGTTGGCAGTACATGCCAATGATGTTTGATGCGAGCACTTTTGGCCTGAGGTTGAGCTGGATGTAGAGGCATCCTTGGGGTTCGGAATTCGGTTCTGCGGTCCATGTGTTGGTCCAGCAGGTGCCCGCAGGCTTTCGTGAACATATAGTCCCCCTGAAGTAGATAGAATATGGCTTTGGGTATATTCTAATAACATCCCCATATACTCCAAATTCTATGTACTTAAGGGGGACTCTCGCAGGATGAAACACCTGGCTCTGCTCATCATCCCTGCCTGGCCTTTGACTCAAGTTTCTCAAGCCCTAAGCCCTGAGTCAACAAATTAAAGCAACTTTTGGCACTTAACTTAAGAAACAACACCTACTTTCCAGGACCCTCCTTGGACCCTGGGAAAGGGGGTACATGGTCCCTTTTTGGGTCTAGAGGACAAATGCAGGGTCTAGGCTGTGATCTGTGGAGTCCTAGAGTTTAACCACTGACGGCAAGATGCCAGATGCTCCGCAGTGCTTTCGAGACGTTTCGCTCAGTTGAACCTTTGCAACGTTACATGGGCCGAAGTCCTGACAAAGCGGCGTCTCCGAAAGTTGTATACTCATCTTTTCAGATGTACATTGCTTTGCTGGTCTGCCCTGCCCACCAGTCTCCCACATCAGGGGGTGATTCTAGGGCCAACACCTGAACATCACAGAAACGGTCGTGAATAGAGCTCCTTACAGTGCCGAAAAAAAGCCCAGTTCTTCGGTGAATAGATCAGTATTTCACAACGTCCAGAGTTATCTATGTACACATGAACTCAAACCGAAAGGTCCCTGGTAAATGAAACCAGATGAAAGGGGGGCGAGGCATCCTGAATTCTGAAGTCCTTATCGGCTATATAATCTAGAGATTACATAGTGGTAGCTCTGGCAATATGGCAAGGCGTCCAGCCTCAGGGCATTTGGAACCTTTCTTCCTCTCCGAAGTTTGAAGGTGGGGCAGCGATGTTTTTTCTTGTAGCCACCCCCCCCCAAAAAAAGAACACCAACGACCCAAAGAGCACCAACCACCCACAAGCCCCCTGCGCCAGTGCCCTGGAATGCTTCATGCCGCATGCCCATCATCGTCATACTCGTGATGAAGGTACGCCTAGTCATTGCTTGTGTTCTTTCTTGCCCTGTAAGATCCCCTCTGCAAGCGCTTAATCCAGCTCCAGGGATTTTTGGACAGCTCTGCCATGTTGAGACGGTGTTACAGCACCCCGCGCAGTACAGACTGCAGAGCGGTCCAGCGCCTCTTTACTTTCAGGCGCACGAGCGCTGGTCAAATGAGACTTGTAATAATCCAGGCCAACAGCTGCGCTAGCGTTTACAATTTTCCGGTTTGTACGGTACATCGTGGAGCCTGGTACAGCTTGATGAGCTGCCGTGGACTTCGCTCGGATAAGCCGAGCCTCTTTCATCCTTACCAGAAGGGAGAAGATATCAGGACTTGAGCATAGGGAGCATTAGGACTTGGATTACAACACGCGCATTACTAACAGGACATGAGTATAAGTTTAAGGTTTGGGGTGTGGGTCTGCAAAGGTCTGTGTCAAAAGTGAGTTTTCTAATCGGCCCTCACAACTACATGCGGCAAATTACAGTGGGCTCCTGGCAGCGTTCTCCATGGGGCAGCCTAACTCCCCCCTACACTTCCTTGAGATGATTTCTGAGACTTCCTGACAAGACTGAGCCTGTTTTTCGCTGGTAATGTTGCACCGGGTTTAGTGAAGAGACCTTGAATAATGTGTCTTGGCTGCCGCTTATCCAATCTCAGGCCATTGTCGGGAAGACCTAGAATAATGTGTTTTGATTTCGGGGCCTTAAAAATACGGGACCGAATCCAGACAATCCCTTTTCAAAGTAATCCCAGAGGCCTCTCGGCCCTCAGTACCGTGGGAGCCTTCTTGAGGACGTTTAATTTCTAATTTTCTGGACCCCCAATTCTTGTCGGGGGGGCAGTTAAACACAGTGCAACATTAAGGGCCGTCTAACGTTGAAGCTGTTGCAGGGCTTCCTCTCTGGGTCCTGGGGATGGGGAAAGCTTCTCCGTCTCCCGGGATTGCAATATGGGAAGGCGAGGTGGCTGTTCCACAGCCCAAGGCGTCACTGCGGCTACTAGTCCATTAGTCCATTATCTCTTTTGTTTGCTGCGTGCACGTGTATGCACACCTGCCACGGCTCTTGCCAATTCCCTTGCTGCTCTTACTTCTACTTGTTGCCCCTTCCTGAGAAAGAGCAGTAAGTACTAGTCTTGTTTATGACTGTTTTCATTGTCGTTGTATTCGCAGTGGTCGTAGTAGAGGAAGATATAAGCAAAAAAGCAAGCCTTCAACCCCAATCCTAAACCACCCTAGCCCAAAAGAGCACTCAAGCTGACAAAGCCCAAAATGCTAACTCCAAACTTCAAACACAAGCCCAAAAGCCTCAAGGCGGAACTGGACATCCGTTTTGAAAGCACTACTACTGCTAAGAACACTGATGCTACTGCTCGTACTGGTGCTAGAGCTTGTTGAGCTTGTACCCCCGCCGCCGCCGCCGCCGCCACTAGTAATATGGTCCCTCTTAGGTAGATAAACTATGGGGTATATGGGGATCTTTTTATAGTATACCCAAAGCCATATTCTATCTACTTAAGGGGGACTATATACTCATAACTGCAGCTCACAACATGCTGAACCCGTCCAATCAGAGCAGTGTCTGCTTGATGAGCTTGCTAACCTGCCACACGGGCTTGATGTTAAGGAACTGAAATTGAGCTACCATGAAGCAAACAACTTGTAAACATCAGGGCCTCCTTTTTGGTTGTAACTTAGTTTGACTTCCCTAACAGCAAGCCAGGAGTCAGGGCTTCAGAGCTTAAGAATCAAGAGTGTCGAGGGTGTTTGTCTTTGAGCGCTTGGGTCACAACTTCACTGTTTTCAGGCATAGGATCTGAAGGATGACTTCAGGTGAAGCCCTCAAAGTCTCTGGTGCAGATTGTAGCGGGATGTAAATCCTTAAGTCCTGAAACATAGACCCCTAGGACTAAACGTTGAACATGATCCTCATGCCTCGCAAATAACAAACGCCCCGATATCAAGCGTTTGGTTTTGCTTCACAAGGCAAACATTTCGTGGCATTGGGGGGTGGGGAGTCGAAATTACGGTGGTGTCAAGGATGACGTGCCACATGAACGTACATCCAAGTAAGCTCCCCAACAGCATCCAGACGATCCCCCTCACCGCACGAGCTGAAGACGACTCGAAGATGTTGGGCTATAGTCGCCCTTAAGTGGATAGACTATGGGGTATATGGGAATCTTATTAATTATAGGATACCCGAAGCCGTATTCTATCTACTTAAGGGGGACTATAGGTTCTGCTTGGGAACCTACTCCCTTGTGCAAACCAGCCTGCTCCTTATTCTTGCTGCCTGTACGTAAGGAATCAAGGAGTGGACCCCCCATGGTGACCCATGGATAGCTCCTAATAGTGTGATGGTTTTCATTTTCTTTTCCATTCAATGAACCCTAAACTCTGACAGAGTCTCCAATTGATTGCTCCCATTGGGTTCTCTACGTACACCTAGCAAATGATCATAATCCTTTCTGGTTCGTCCCTAATTACACCCCCGCCCCCAATTGCCCGTTCCATTTTCCATAAGCTTTTAAATTTGATGCTCTATACCCTAGACCTTTTGGATCCAGGCCTAAGCCTGAAACCCGGACCCCAAAACACTGAACAGCAGTTTCGCCTTCATTTCCACTATTTGCCATTCCCTACTAGCAGGTTACTACCAAGCAACCTGCCCTGGGCTGTGTTTGCTGGCCGGATGTTTAGGGGTTCAGGTTCGGGGTTGCCTGAGGTGAAGGATCAGGGCTTAACTCTCGGGTGTTCAAGGGATAATGGGAGTGAACGCCACTACTGCAAGAGGGGTATCGTAGAGGAATACGCTTATAGCTTATAGTGGTCTACTCTCCCACAATCCCTTCAGCAGCAATGAATGACGGGGTTTAGGGATTATATTGGGGTTAAATGGGGATATAAAGGGATAACGGGAAAGATACGGGAAGCTACTATGTGGTATGTTGGGATTATATAAGGATAATGGAAACTGTTTTGTGGCCTAACTTCCATGAGGAGCCGGATCAGGGCCGAGCTTACACTCTAGCCACGGGCTCTCATGTAGCTCCTTTTGGGTTTGCTATTGGCTTCTGGGTAAAGGGATGCAGCGCATGTAGCGCCCTTACAAGAACTATACTTGTTCCGTAGGGTAATCACCGAAGCCCAATGAACTGGTTGCGCTATTGGGGCCTTCGAGCATGGCTCAAACTAGAACATTGTGAGGCAAGTCCGCTGGTTTACGTCGTCTGATGAGAACAACCCCTTGGCCAAGCGCTAAACCTTCCCTTCTCCGCAAAGTCCCTTGCTAGACGCAAAGTCGACTTCTAGCGAAGTGAAGCAACAGCAAATGAATATACGACAACTATATACTCAGGAAGGCAGGAGCAAGAGTTGACAGTGCTTGTACATCTGGACAAAAGCACCAAGTGCACTCCAAGTCCTGCATAGCGGAGCCCCTAGCACGGAAAGCCTTCAGAACTCTAATGTAGCTCCTGAAAAACATCATTCCAGCGGGGGGCCTTGTTGTCAAGCTGCTTCACGTCCGAGTGCAGTGCCACAGTGTCGATAGCACGTGCGGGGCCTTTGCATCGCATGATGCCATCCTTGGCAACAGGAGCGTTTAGGAAACTTGGGGGAAATTTTGGGAAGGATTAATATGTTGTGGAGTCGCAATTGTGACCCCCTACTTATGGAAGCTACCGCAGCTTCATGGGAAAAGCTTAGGGTGGCAGGGATAATTACTAGATGACAAAACACTCGCGTAAAAAAGTGGGGTCCCAACTGTGTCCAAAGGGGTGTAACGCCCCATCAGGTCCAAGGGACTTTAAAATATGCTGACCCGAAATCCTAAACCGAAAAACATACAGTGGAGCCCCCTTGCAACGTTCTCAAAGCATGTTTCACGGCTTGCAAGCCCTGCAAAACGACGACACGAACAGAACTCACATACTTTGAAGGGTCAATACTCCCATACAGCACGGAGAGTTATCACTACATGCCGCAGGGAACACACACAGATCCCCTGATTTCTCTAGTAGCCCGAACGCAACGGGCACAATCACTCGTATTACGCCCAGAAGCCTAAACCCTAAGACCAAAATTCACTTGAGCCGCAATGAACTCTTCCAAGGTTACCTCGCCGTCGCCGTTATCCTTGGTCTACTTAGAGGCCTCGTATGCAATTCCTTCTTGGATGTGTTATGGGCTGTTGGTAAGGGATTACCGTACACCACCAAAGCAAGGAACTGCATATGAGCCCTATGGCGGGGACAGGTTGCTTGGTCTTGGGTTTAGTGGTTGTCTTTCTTTTAGTATGTTGTGTTTTGGATGGAAAGATTCCATATTTGTACACAGGCAGATCAACACGCACCGGCTGAACATGTATGAGGAGCTCGAGAATTCGCGTTCTCTTTGCTTCAAAAGCAAGTGGAAAAACAGGGGTCAACAATTACCATTACTACTATTATTACTGACACAAGTACAACTTCTAATACCATTAGCTTTAGAAGTACTATTCCTATGGCTACTGCTAGTATTATTGCTGTTGCTGTTTGCTATTTCGATTCTTACTTCAAGGTTGCGGGGTTGCATCTGCATCCCTATGCTAGCATCTGGGAGATGCAAAAGATTTGAAAAGCACGTTTCCGGTTCGTACATGTCCCTATTTAAGTGTATGGAGAAGGTAGATGGAGGGTCCAGGTAGATAATACCTACTCTGGGTTCCAAAGTCTACAAGGAGTATCTACATGGGCGTGTTTGAGCTACAGTCTGAACTCCTTACAGGGGGGTTCTATAGGGGATCATATAGGCCGGTTTCAAAGAATTAAAGAGGGATTCACGGAGTTTAGACTATGGATCATTTAGATCCCGCAGCCCTAAACCGTATGGCAGGCCCTAGAAATGGGATATGAACCCTCAACCCCACCTAAACCCTGAAATGTAGTACCTTTTTGGTAGTCCTAATAAGAGTCCTAACCAAAAAGCCATACCAAACCCAAAAAAGAACTACATTGGAGGGTCTAGGCTAAACCCTAAACCTTTAAACCCTTGACTTAAACCCTAAAGCCTTAAACCCTAAACCGCATGACCGAGGCTCGAGAAGGTGGAACAGTGCTGTGCCTTCTTGAACCTGGGTTGAGGGTTGACGGTAGTCCCCCTTTGACCTATAGGATTTAGGGTTTAGGGTTTAGAGTTTAGGGTTCAGGGCAAAAATCATCTTGTATAATAGCTCGTTGGGTTGTACTAAGAAAGGAAATAAACTTCTTCACGGGGTAGGAAATGAGCTTTCACTGATTCACAGACATGGCATGATGCCTGTCATGACTCCAGGGCACTGGTGGTCAGAACAAACGATCTAAATAGTAGTTTCCATTTTATTTTCCATTACCCCAATATAACACCGATACATACCCTATTAGTTATACTATGCTGGTTTCCATTTTTTTCCATTAACCACAAAAACAAGTCAATGATGATGCCTACTCCAAATGTACTCTCTACTTCTGCACCAGCAAAGCCTGAAAATTGCCTGCCTAGACGGCGGCCCACCCTTATCACCTCATCCTTTGCTTATAGTCCCCCTTACGTAGATCGAATAAGGCCTTGGGTATCCTATAATAAGATCCCCATATACTCCATAGTCTATCTACTTAAGGGGGACTACAATCCTTGCTTGCTTGAAGAATGCCTTTCTGTAGGCAAAGCCTTGATCAACGCGTTTCCAGGCTTGACTAATCCTACCCCCTACCTCTGCGTGGACCTGCAAGCCACTTGAGAAGAAAATTGCGGGCTAGGGGGCTTCTGAAACGCTATTGCGAAATAAAGGCCACGTTTGTTACGACAACGCGATAGTGCCCTGTAATCTTAGGGTGCTATTGCAAATCAGGCCTTTTGCTGTTGATAAGGCAGGCCTTCTACAGGACGAATTTTCGATTGATGCATTGTAATGGAATATCACAATTAGTGCCATTCTGAAAAGCTGTCATGACATGAGATCCTGCAAGATTCCTTTATGAATTATAGTCCCCCTTTAAGTAGATAGAATGTGGGATACATGGGGTGGGGCTTGCGAGGGATCATTACGCAACGAAGCCTCAGAATGGAGTGTACAATTGCTACGTGCTGGCCTCCCTGAACGGTTCCTCATGGAGATATTACGAGAAGTTGTACGTCTACCTTCCATGGTAGAATTTAGCACACAAAACATCATAGATCATTTTTCCAACAGTGACTTAGAGCAGGGGTAAAGTCATATACTAAGTAGCAGGGCTTGACGAGGGACTATTGCGAAATAAGGACTCATGAGGTGCGGTTATAGGAACGGTAACCAGCTAACGCGTAAAAGGAATTATGTCAAATTGAGGTTTTGATGTCCGGGTCTGCGAAGGACTGTTGCGCTTCTTTTCAGAAAGAATGTGCTTAATTCTGGAAGATGGGTTCTATCCAAAAGCTCCTATGTAGTGCCTTTTGGGGTAGGATATGCTCATCCACTACCTAAAACCAAAACGAACCCCAAAGGGGACTCCATCGGTGTCCGTCGTTGGTTCAGGCCATGGTTTTTGCCCCAAGGCCATGCCGCGCCTGATCCAAGCCACGGTTATTTGGCGTAACTGATGGTACGCCACAATCTGTAGCTCAAGCTTCTCGGTAAACAGCATCATGATCAAACAACTCTGAATTTGGCGAAACGAACCAATTGCTGCATGACTGCTGCTACAACTAACAGGGCTTGAGGCAACTAATCCTAGCCCCCTGCACTACGAAGTGATTGCGGGTTTAGGGTTTAAGCCCTTAACCCGAACCCCTACAGCCTACCTGGAGCACCAAGCAACATCAACCTCCAGTGTCTGGAAGTAAGCCTTGACTTTGGGATTCGCCAGCATATGGTTCAGCACCTGGACGTTAGCTTGTTTGCTTTATGCAGGCAATGTCGATTGTCATATTACTATTCATATTTGTAGTTCCAAGCGTCATGAGTATTTCTATTGTTGTTGATATGCTTGCTAAGATTGGTGCTATGTATTTCTGCTTTGTTAGTAGCAGTTGAATTTAATATCACAGTTGTTATTGCTGTGGTTGATGTTGCTGCTATCACTGCTGATACTCCCCTAGGGTACTATGCAAGCGTTAAGGATAGATTTGGGCTTGTGGAGTTTCAGAATACGTTACGGACCTGTTGGATGCAGACATAGTTCAGGCCTACGGTCGCGGGATCCATCTTGGAGATTGCGAAGTGTGGAAGCCTAAATGATTGCAAATGTTAGGCGGACACAATCCTCGTAGAACAATAGAAGAGACCCAAGAGCATATTGTAGCTATTCAGGCTCCCTCGTACGCTGGGGTTCATTTTGAAAAGACTCCAGCCTGTTCTGAAAGCGTTCCGCGGCCGTTCACCTCAGCTGTTCAAATGCAAGATCAGATTCAAAAGAGTCTGAGACGGTCTTTTCCAGGATGTTTACTATAGAATCCCGAAGAAGTTTAGGGTTTAGGGTTTAGGGTTTAGGGAAGGACCCACCACAAGGCACCGCCAATTTTGAGAAACAATGAACTAAACTTGTTGGGCTTGTTGTAGGTTTTTGGTACAGGACCACAGTGTACAGCCCAAAGAAGAACTACACATATGCGCTGTAGTCTAGACTCCTAGTATCCCCCTTAACAAGCCCCATAATAGGAATCCTGTGTAACCCTTTTAAGGAGTTTAGACTATGGCTCATATGAGGAGCAGGAAGGAGGTATGGAATGCTTGGGATGTGATAGTGTCCGAAACCAGGCTCCAGATCCTGCTGAAGCACATGCATGGGCAGTTACTAGGGTTTAGGGTTATACAGGGATAATGGAAAAGAAAATCGAAACTACTATATTGTAACAGGGTGATATGGGTTTACAAATTGCTGTTCCCAGAATTGCGAATAAACAACTCCTTGAGCAAGTAGCCCATATATGGCGTCTATTTTTGGTGGCTGTGTAGCCTGGAACCTGGATCTAAACGGGCAGCCACCGCTTGCAAAGCGTGGGCATGGAATGTACTTCCTACCGCTTGACGTCGTTGATGCACGACGGATGCACAATCAGTTGACTGTGCACTGATGTTCCCTTAAAGTAGGTTGCAGGATCAGCAAGAACTAAGCAGTAGCCAAAGCCCTAAACGCGCATCTCTGTCAAGAGCTACCCGCATAGAACAAGATCAGAACGGGGGGTTGCGCAGTCTATAGGTTGGATCTAGGGTAAGCGCATTTTTCTCCTAAACCACTCATCAGCTTGCAGCAAAACACTCAAAGTCTGCAACGCAACGAAATTCCGACCCCGAAGCCTGCTAAAGAGCCATCAGGTCGCGTCGAGAGTTCTGAAAACACCCTCCAGACGTTCGATGTACTCCGCCTTCTTTTTCAGCCGGTCCAAAACCAGATGCTGGGCGTCGTTGTGCGCTTCATCCAGTGTATCTTTGAGGAAAATTGCCTTGGCCAGAAATCTCAAAGGGACTGTGCCTGCGTCAGGATTGTGTAGGCCAGACTACTTGAAGCTATTAAGCATGTTGATGCCTTCAGTGTAACAGTTAGCTGTGCAATTGAAAGGACGAGGCCGCCGTAGCTGCTGGTCCTTAGACTCGGCCCTACGACAAGGGCAAACCCTCAAACATCAGGAGATGCCCAGGCGATGAGCCACCAGTCGAGTGCGCTTTCGATATTTATACTGTCCAGTTGCATCAAAACTTAAACAAAAGCTAGCACATGCAAATTATGGCCAGCTTGTCAGAGGACAGGCATGCACTCTACATCATGACCCCCCAAAACCAAGTAAGACATTCATCTATTCTGAGATCAGTCCTCACCCAACAAAAACATGTCTTTGGCTGTTTGCTAGGGTTTGAAACAAGCCTAAACCCAGAACCCTGAGCCCTGAACCCTACACCATAAACCCTAAACCCTGAACCCTAAGTTTGGGACAGGTTTAGAGCCTACAGTCTGGAAACATAATCCTCTCTCTATACCTGGGTTTCCTGAAGAAAGTGCCTCGGTAAGGGCTTAGGATACACGGATGTATTGGACTTTCAGGGGCTTTCTGCAGAGTACTGTGGAAGGTCCCGTTGTTTTGTTTCAACGGTTTGTTTGCAAAAACAATCCAATTAAGTCCAGGTGCAGAAATCACTCTTATAACGGCAAATACCTTGGCTGCTCTCCGAGATTCAGAAAAATCAGGTGAAGTTTTTCTTCCAATTTTAAAGGTATGGGGACTATATGAGCTATAGTCTAAACTCCTTAAAGGGGGATTATAGGGTTTAGGGTTTAGAGTTTAGGATTTAGGGTTTAGGGTTTAGGGTTCAGCCCAGGCGCAATGATAGTGATATAGAGAAGGTAGAAGACCACGAAAGCCTGACTAACTCGCTCCAGCACAGGGCGTGCGTTCGTGGGCCAATTCCTCCACACAGGGCGATGAGCTTCAGAGCATGGAACTCATAACATGGAATTCACTAAGGTTCTCATCTAACCCCAACCCCATACTATCAGATGACTTTACTGAACCGGCTCTCGCTTGCGGAGGTTGGAATTGACGAAATCAACTAAGTGCTATCGGGCAGGAATGTTGCGTCCAGTTGAGGCGACAGCAGATAAGCGCGCCAAGATGAAAGTCTCTCGTGTTACTACTCCGCAAGAACAGCCTACCCAAGCTCCCATGTAGCTCCTTTTAAGGTTGTATGCTATAATCCCCTACCAAAAACCATAACAAATCCAGGAAGGAGCTAATTACATAGGAGCCCGGGACATCTAAATTCCGAACACAAAGCCCATCGCAGTCGCATCCCATCGTCGTTCCTAGTCTTTTCTTCTGCTGAACTCCATCCATGACCCCTTGACTGCACTCCACCACAACCTCAGGGCAGGGAAATCGAAAGCTTACAATTCAGATTTAGAGGGGCTGCCTGGGCTAGGACCTATCATCCTACATGCTCAGAGCTCGTAGCAACTGGAAAACACTGAAAGTCCTGATTGCATCTGTTCTTTACCTCACCATGCTGAGATCCCTGAACCCTGTTTGAATTTGGGCTCAAAGCCTAAAACCTAGACTCTATGCAAGGGCTTGCATGTGGCCCCTTTGTTTGTGTATCGTCTGTTGGTGGGATTACAGTATCTCAGCCAAAAATGAAAAACATGAGACCTTGAACAAATCTGCCCAGGCTGGTGTTTTAAGGCCAAGGGTCCCGGCAAAAGTCACTTCGTACCTGCCCGAAAGTTTGGCACGGCGATGTTTCAAGCAGGTGTAAGCAAGACAGGGTAGCGGCGTACTTCGAGGTTCCAAACAATTCCAGCTGCAATGAAACAGACATAACTCCCTACGCTCTAAACCTTAGAGGGCGCACATGACTATACTTGGTTTTGTGCTTGGAAGTGCTCTGCAGCTGCACCCCCTGACGGTCATGCAGGTTATGGCACAGGTAGGAGCCCAAAATGAACCCCTAACACCATGAAACCGAAGTGCTGAACACCTAAGTCTAAGAACAACATTCACAAGTGGGGAAGTTGCACATGTTCGAGCTGCCTGAAATAGTAAGTTTCACGGATTCTTTC
>CAJNIZ010047499.1:0-21399 GCA_905231905.1 Symbiodinium pilosum | reverse complement strand
AAGAGAATACGCGAAACTTACTAGCCTGAAAACAAAGAGCCGCACTTCATACTAATGAGTAGATTTTGGTAAGCCCAACCCCCAAAGAGAGTGATATCATAGCGGTAGGGCTCTAATTCGTTTGGCTAGCTTACCACAGTCCTCTGCGTACCCAAAATCCTTTTTTGTGGCATACGATCAACATCTCTCGTCTCATTTTCAGTATTTTGGTTTTTATTATGGTTTCAATTAGCAGTAGCATGATTTCCAAGACTGATCCCATACACCTGAGAGTTTCCCTAAACTCCAAACCCCACCCAGCAGGCCCCAGCCCTAAACCCTAAACAGGTGCTGGCCAGGGCCTGGGTAAGAAGGCCACGTTGGTAGACTTGAAAAGGCGTCAAATTTCTTTCCCCCTTTTGGGACCCCTGTCATTCACCGCATGTACACAAAAGGTAGAGATAAAGAATAATTATGTGCGTGTATATATGTCCATATGTATTATGTATGTGTTCGTTCATGCGCACGTTGCAGGTTACAAGCGCTTCTTCCGCGAGGGAAAACCTAATGCAGCGCCTGCTGGATTTTGGGGTTTACGCATCTTGACCGTTTCGCAAACTCCAAACTACACATGGACGAAGATACCACGGTATCCCAGTGTCCATGTCATCTTCCACTCTCTTTTTTTCAGTTGACTCTCCGTTGCTGGGGTACTATCCCTCTCTCTCTCTCTCGCAGACTCGAGACGTCAGACGCAGGGGTCCTATCCCCAAATCCTACAAAAACCCCTTCTCATATTTTCTTGTCTCTTCTCCATCTAACTATCCCTTAAAGAGGTACTTTCCCTAAATGCTGTAGAATCCCTTCTTCGAATGCTTAGATAACCCCTGTGAAGCTATCTCAAACCAAGCCATGGTGCAAGGTGTATGTGGCTCGGTAAGCGGTACCATAATGAGTCCACACCCAAATTCGATCCTCAAGAGGCTGGCTCTCATCTTTGATGAAGTCCTTGTCTCAGGATTGGGGGTCTTCAGAGAGTTTAGATGAAGATATTTCAGGGTTCTGGAATATACGGGTGAGGAGTTTTTCGGCCGGTTGTCGTGAAGCAATTCGGCTACTCGGTTCTTGCATCTTCCATATTTCCGTTGTACTGCCGGAATTTGCGGCTAGCCGCATGCGCATGACTTCCAGGCGATCGGGCTACATGAGGTTTCATGCGGCGACGCTCACAGCAACAGGTTTTTGAAAATGGATGCATGCGGCCGCCAGACAACCACCGCTCAGTCAGTCATCGTGGGTGTTTTTGCTCCCAGACACATAGGGAAAACCAGATCCTTGATAGTTCGCACGAAAGCATGACTCGTAATAGACATTGAAGCTGCAATCCCTGGGCCGCAAAGCCGACTAAAGCGTCCCAAATTCAGGCCAGTGCGCTGGCAATCCCACTTCAAAGGCTCAACCCCTGAACTTTAAACCTTTGGCCTCTGTAGTCTCATTAGTCCTCTCAAACCTGCACATCATAAGTGGCCGCCAGGAGCGAGACAAAGCGTACAAAATGGAAAGCCCACAGCATGATAAAGATCTTGCAGGGTTTACGGCTTAAGGCTGTCCGTACCCAAGGTGGACTACTTGGAGCTTCATGACTTGCTGGGCTTAGCAATAAAAGGGGGAATATGTTATATAGAGATTACATAGGGACTAAATTCCCTTCTTCCGAACAAAAAGCCACTATGATTGAGTTTGTTGTAACCTTAAACCCTGAACCCTCTACCCCACTCCACGGGGTAGGATGTCTACCTTTGGCTTCTCCAACTGGACATCTCATACATCAACGAGTGTACAATTTCAACCTAGACTCTCCATCTCTACCCTCTTTAGATTAGAAATGGAAGTAATTAGGCTTAGGGTCCTGAGGCCTGCATGAGGCCCTGTACCCCACACCAGAATCACACAAGGAAGCAGTACCGTCACCAGTGCTTCTAATGAAGCAGACATGCTCACTCGCCAAACTACGTCCTATGCGATATAAGCTACCGCCGCAGCTGTTGTACCTTCTGACATCAATCTGAAACCCTCAAAGCCATCAAACCTTAACCCGGTAAAATACATATAGCCCCCCCTAAACTCTGTAGGAGTCCCCTAAACCCTTAATCCTACATCAACCCCATAGCCCCTTTACAGCCACCATTCTCCATAGGAGGTGGGGAGTACTATGCTTTCAGCATGACCGACCCCGCCAAGCCTGAAGTAGATTTCCGAGGATGAGGGCTCCCATGCACATGAAGACAGCGAGCAGCACCTAAGGTTTTTTTTCCCTCCCGCTTGGTTTAAGGGTTTAGGAGTTTAGGGTTTAGGGGCTTCCCTTCGCCCAAATATCAAACCACCCCACCCCCCTGAGATTAAATATGCCCATTGTGGTATATTACGATGTATTCGGAATGTGTGATACTACCGGGGTCGGACCGGGGGGGTTCATATACGGGGGAATGGATTAACCACAATTTTTGCTAATGCGCGCAACGGATTGATGGATAGGGTGCAAAGATTTCAACTTATAGCAGATGAGTGTAGTCATGGTGGAGAATCAGAAAAAGAGCACAATGTGCCTAACACTGAGATGGATGATCTGGGGCTTGTTAGGGATCATTTGAGCTACAGTATAGTCTAAACTCCTATATATCCACATTAATAAGACTATAATATTCCCCTATATACTCCCCTACAGAACCCCCTTCAAGGAGTTTAGATTATGGGTCATCTCGAGAGAGAGGGAATCATGTCAAGGGTCTCCGTGCGGACTGTGGAATCTACCTCTCCGCCCCGTCAAAATCATTTTTCAACTCATGTCAGAAAACTGTAGCAGCAGTTCCGTAGACTTTCGCAAGTTGAGGAGGTCCTGTAGAACCGCTAGTTGCGCGGGTGCAAGGCCCCACTCACGGACGCAGCTGCTGGGCAAAAAGGACTTGAGGCCCGATTGCACCGGGCAAAGAAGCATTCGGCAAGCAATGATCGCGACAGCCCTGAGAGTCATAAGCTCAGGTTGCTCCAACGGTTGCAAGAGCCTTTGCCTTGAAAGGGGAGCAGATGATAGTTTCCCGAGATAGGCGGACCCCGAAAATGCTATAATCCTCATTGTGGGGGCCTCCAAAAATCTACACCTAATTTTGGGAAACTCCCCAGATAGAGGAACCCGACCTTTTGGGCGCACATCAGCAAGAGCTTCCGAAACATCAGAGAATCCCACAGTTCGAATTCCGAAGATGCAGAACCCCACCCCCCCTCTGCAGCTTCAAACTCCCATGGGCAGAGCCAAGAACCCATCACAGACCGTTTCATCGTGTGGCACGCACGATACTAAACCCCTTACAGGGCTTCATGAATTCATCAAACCTGGGCAGTTTCCGTACTACTGAAGTTTAGGGTTTAGGACTTGGGGATTGAGTATAACAGGAGGCTCTGACTGAAGTCCCCTTCCCTTAATGACAAATCCTTCTATTCTGTACTCTGAGCGGGAATGGCCATCATCAAAGGGGTGGGGGTGGAGATGATTTTGGTTATTACTTGTAACTATCAGTGTCAGTATTAGTATTATAGTGTTACTATTCCTATCCTGTTGCGACTAGTATTGTTATTCTTGTTGTTATTATTAGGATGATCCAGTCCAGCATAGCCACCATGGACCAGCAGAGTGATGGTAAGCAGCATTGGCAGGCCTGCGCTCACAGTTTGTGTTAAGGCTTAGGGGATGCTCTGAAGGCCTACATATTTGACTATAGGGTTTAATGTTGGCAGAGCTTGAGGTCCATTGGTAAAAAACAGCAACTGGACATGAGTAGAATAGCTGTACGGGGTAAGCTAGTAGGAATTCAACACTCACAGGGTGCAAGCAGAAAGCAAGGTGAACAGGTCTGGTACCAAAGCCTAAACCCTTAACCCTGTACCCTAAACCACCTTCAGATTTCAAAAAGCTGGTGCCATGCACTCACCGAGAAATCATTGGTACATAGGGCAAATAAGATTTCACTGTAACTTCCCTTGCTGCGTCTTAGTAGGGAATAGGGGCATATAACATATAGGGTTTGGGGTTAAGGGTTAGTAGAGAATAAAGGAAGATATAATACAGAGTTTATGTAGGCATGATATTCCCTTATTCCGTGCTAAGAACCAGTAACTTCCACTAGCTACCCCTAAGTCATGCGTCTTAGGCTTTATAGGTATGAGCATAAAGGCGAAAGTTCAAGGTTGAGAAGCCTACTTGGGATTCTATGGGTAGTGACGTGGATACGGGGTTGCAAGTAGGATGGCTCATGCTTCAGTGTTCATAGCCCTGCTTGTGACAACCGATGTAACTGCGCAATCAAGTAGCATGATGTCTTGTTTTCGTCGCCGTCCAAAATGACGTTGACGTCAGGACGACAAGGGAATGCTGTCGGCAATGGCTTCGGGACCCGCACCACCGCATGCAATTCAGGAGGGCAACACGCAGCATAAGACTTGACTTGTTCACAGCTTCAAGGGGAAAATTGTACGGACATGTGGTTTGCTACGGGAACGTAGGACTTTACAACTCTACAAAATTGCTAAAGGAACCCGATCACCCGTAGTGTTACCTCTTATCACAATATCCGCTTTTCCCTGAGAAAAACCAAGAAGGTCCAGCTGGACCAAAAAACCGAACAGCACAGCAGCACGCGAAAAAAGGATAAGTCCAACACCGAAGCAGTACGGCTCCTTTTTTTTTTTTTTGTGACTGTCCAATTGCAAGACTTGCACTAAAATCGCATAGGTCTACAAGGACTACAATCACTACCCGAAGACTGAAGCTATCGTTACGGCACTACTTTTCTTGGTGCTCTATCGTTTCCAGAACGGAAGAAGCTCAGCCACCCAACAAATCTGAAAGCCTTAACGAGCATCCGCAGGCCGCGGAAGAAGCGAAATGATCGCACCATTCGGATTGCCCTGAAGGCCTGCGTTCAAGTCAAGGTTCCTAGGGTCTTAGTCACTCGTCGGGCTGGAGATGTTGAGGGCCAAATGTCCCTCACTTCCTGCTCATGTGTAGCTTATTCATCCAGTAAACAGTGTGAGGGCCACCTGTTGCGAGGCTAAGGGTCCTTCATCCAGAAGCCTGCGGAAGAGAAGTCCAGTCCTTTGCCCTCCAAGTACTCTGCTTGAAGAGAGGCCATAAGGTCCTAATTGTGAGCATTCAGGCCAGCGTGACCCGTTGGAGGATCTTGGTTGGAGGTACGCTATACGCGCCGATGATGAGTGTCTGGCACGCGGCGGAGATTCTTTGCGTAAAATTTGGAATCTGTCTCGGACGGAAATGACCAAGCGCAACGAAACAACCTCCACGTAGTCTTGATGGGGGACGCCTACAGGCTCCTTACAATGCCCCCTAATTATATCTAAAGGGTCCCCAGGATACTTCCCCCATTATTACTACTACTACTACTCCTCCTCCTCCTACTACTACTACTACTACTACCACCACTATTTTCCTTTTTCTAATCCCCAGGATACCTCCCCAGTATTCCTATTAATTATAGTGTTATTACAAGTTACTATTACTCTTGCTATTATTGTCACTCTTCCTAGTATTTACTACTATCCGTTTTGAGAGACCCCCATTGGCAAGCGACGTTGCTCTGCCTTGAGGGCTGTCACGAATCGCAGGGTCACCACGTCCTGCCCAATGATCCGTTAAGGTTTAAGGTTAAGGGGTTGCAAGGGCAAGTTTTGCAAAACACAAGCTTTAGGGTGTAGGTTAAGGGGTTGCAAATGCAAGTTCCGGAAAACAGAAAAACAGTTCCTTTTCTGGGACCTGTCCCCCTAATCCTGCCAATTGAACCAGTTGCTACAGCCATTGAACCTTTCCAAGATCAGCCAACAAGGCCTGCGTTGAAATCTAAATCGGCCAGGTACAGCGGCAAAAGTTGCTGTTGGCGGTCCAAAATGACTGTTGAAAGCAGGGCTGTCGAATAGCTGCATACGCGCCTTCAAAAATGCCGTCACCCAATCTCGCGAACCAAATCGAGTACGCAAAATCTAGGACTGTCTTAAAGCTTGGCAAAGGAGTGCAAACGCTATAATTGGGAGATAATGGGCATCTGCTGGGCGAAGGTCTAGATTGGCAGACAAGAACAAAACGCAGCTGACCTTCATTCATTCATTCCGAACTTGAAGACACTCGATTGGTTTCCTGTCACCTTGCTCCCAGAACTAGCGAAGCACATGCAGACTACGCAGCCTGCCTGCAGTAAAGAACAAACTGAGGGCCTGTGTGAGAAATACAGTGTCTAATTTAGGTCATTCCCCCTTACAGCAACTGTTAAAACAATAGGTAACAGGAGTTATAATGCACCTGAAAAAAAAACGCCTTGAAGGAAATTTGCTGAAGGGGAAAGAGCGCAGGTACGTGCAGCCACCGACGCTCCAAAAGCTCTGAACCTTAAATGGTCAAAAGCACGCAAGCCTGCATCCCGTGAACCCAAACCTGTTGAATCTTACGCCTCAAGCCCTACCCCTGAGACAGCCAATCGCCCTGAGTAGGTAACATTGATGGATTTAGGGCCCCAAGGTACTGCAGAAATTTATCTATACCATGCAAGGGCTTAGGGTTTAGGATCTATACTATACCATACAAGGTGGAATGGGAACTGATGTGAGAGTCCACATGCGACTACAGTGCAAGGTGCCCCTAACTAAACCCCTAACCCACCACAAGAAGCCAAATCCCTACCCCCAACATGAATAACACTAATTATCCCCCCGCATCAAAAATGCCGAAACCCTGCCCTCAACACAGCCTAAACCAGCCGCCAACAGACAAAAGTCGCCAACAAACAAAACTAGCCTAACCATTCCCCTTCCCCGAAACCCTACACCTTATACACCGAACTTTGTTGCATCTAGGCTTCTGTAGATATCTGGGCTACGTGAACCGCAAACCCTAAACCTTAAAACCTCCCAATTTTGCCGTAACCAGCGGCCTGTGGGCCATCATTGCTCCAAGGCGGGGCAAGGATGACGTCCACCAAGCCACCTGATCAAGGTGTGAGGGTTTCAGGGGTTCAGGGTTTTGGGCTAAGGGCTCTTGCGGCCTGTCTTAGGGATAGTTTTAAAGGGTTCAGGGGCGAGGGAGTAGTTGCTACGGAAGAGCGGCTCTCTTTATATCAGCAATGTAATGTTGTCGTGCCAATCCCCGTGCCCAAGTTATATACTTCCCCAAAACCTGTACTACAAGTCCTATTTCCCAAGCAATACTCAATTATTGGGCACATGGACCCTACGGCCATCACTGTCATGACTACGTAGCACTTTAATTCGTCAAGATCTAGGGCACTGTGAATCAAGCACGTCTTTGCCCATCAAGAGACAAGGTCGGTGCTTTTCTCCCCCAAAACACTTCAAGTCCTGCCAGCAGTATCAAGATTTTCATTTCGAGTCGCGTGATTCTTCAACCTTCAAGTTGACCCTTGCAATCTCTCTAGTGTAATTATCCTTAGGGTCTCAGGGGCAACCTGTTTGGAAATCTCACATGGGTGGTTGTCAAAACTATGGTCCCTTTTTGGATCCTTCTTACTACTATAATACGGCACCTAATATTTAGGGTACCCAAGAACGGACCATAATTTTCACAGCCGCCCACATAAGGTGCATCTGCCACAGCAAATTGCAGACGTCTCGAGGCTCAGAAACGAGCCCTGGCTGGTTCTCAGGGAAAGGGTCCAAGTACCCGATAAGTAGGCCCCCTTCAAAGGGGATAGATAGGGGTATATAGGGATATATTAGGGTCTAGGGTTTAGGGTCCAAGTACCCAATAATTGGGTACTTGGGTTTTGGGTAAGAGTAATTCTAGCACAAGTTTTGGGTAAGCATATGATTATTAGGTACTTGGACCCTTAGGGTTAGGGAATGGAGGTGTGGATCCCTGCAGTGGACCGTATTTGATATAGTAGTTTGCATTTTCCTTTCGGCTCCCTCGTACATTACAAAAAGCTGGCAAGTTAGTCCTAAGCCGCTCCCTAGAAAACACGACCAGAAAAAATCCCACTTGCTTTCCAACTGGTTTTCAATTCTCCCAAAGCCCTATGCCATGGAGAACATGCTCGAGTATAACCCCCAGATGGCCTGCGCCGAAAGGTCCGTAGATATAAAATGCCGAACGGATGCAAAACCACACTGGCGATGAGAAATCCACATATGGGGAGGGTTTCCAAATTCTACGGGCTCCTTCATGAGAGCCCCTAAGCCGTGGGAACCCACTGCATTCGCGAAACCGTATGCATGACGGTGTATTTGTCTAACTTTGCACGAACTGCTACCAACACTGAGAACTCTTTTGCGGGGCAGAACCTCAGCCTGCAGATATGTGGGGGTTTCCCAGAATTAGGGGTAAGACTTTGGGGTAATAAGGACTTTGGGGTTCCTATAATAAGGGTAAGACTTTAATTGGGGTTCCTATAAGAAGGACTATAGTATTTTGGGGTCTATATTGGGGTCCCCCTATTTAAGGAAACTACCATATAGTGGTGGGGACAGAAGTGCCTGCCACTAGCACGAAGTCCAACCAGTTGGCCACGTCTTTGAGAAACTTTGTCCGCTCCACCTAGGTGAGCATAGCTCCAATTCTTCACAAAGGTCATCTGCGAGGAATCTACAACAGGTACAGGTAGAAGACTTACAAATCGCCTATTCAACATATAGAACCATCAGGATGACAATAAGTTAGGGTATAGGGTTTCGATGGGTTTAGGGTTTAGGGTTTATGGCTCAGCGAGGTATCTTATCATAGCTCTGCAAGGTATCTAAAAAGGATACTGGGATGATGTGTGCCAGAGTCTTGGAAGAATTAAGCCAATGTTGTGCGCACGAGGCTACCTGAAGTCTGGACCTGCACGCTGCAAAGAAATCCAGCTTATTCGGACTCTCCTTGTACCCTTTGAAAGAGGTACATGGTACCTGTATGTAGGGTACATCTACCCTTTAAATAAGGGCACATGGTCCCCATTTCGGGTATATTTACCCTTTTAATAAAGGTATTTGGTCCCTCTTTAATGTATACAGAGGGTAGATGGAAGGTCTAGGTAGGGAAGGGCGCCGTTGACTTTCTACTGGCTGCTCCGGCACCCGTTACAGGGGTTTCCCGAATTGAGAGCCCTTGTAATGAGAGACCCTAAGGACGCGTGGGGAATCCGCAGTGAATACAAAAGTCCCTGTTTCACCTCAATACGAAGAAGTCTTAGAAACTCCCATACTGCAACCAACGACTCCTACCTGGTAACTGAACCACTTCCCACCACAGTCTGGTCACCACCACTCGCAGGAGAAGCTCGAAAGTGAAGATGAAAACGAATACCTGCGTTCCACCACTGAAGCTCTGTCCCCCTACCTGAAGAGCTAGAAAGAGGAAAAAATATAATACGCCATCCTTCATTACCGTGCCAACGAAAGGGCCTTTAACGACCCTTGGGCAGAAGCAGTGGGTTTCCTCTCATCGCTACACCAGCTACAGTCACAAGTAGCATGTCAATGTGATGTTTCTCAGAAGGCACTGCGTACACCCAATGGATACAGGCAATTGAGGTTTCCCTAAATGGGGCCCAAACATAAAGCCCTCATATGAACCATTGTCTAAACTCCTAGTATCCCCCTTAATAACCCCTATATTAGTAGTCCCCTATATTATCCCCTATATAACCCCCTTTAAGGAGTTTAGACTATGGCTCATATAGATTAGAATCGTATTCCGGGACTCCCCAAAAAGGCGGCTGTTCTTCTTCTCAGAATGCTGGGAAGATCCGAAAATTAGATCCCTATAACTCTTACATAGTGAGTCACCCTGAAGCTTAAATAATGAGCCACATCATACTAAGGGATCCGAGGTTTAGATCCCTCTAGGGGTCTGATTTGCCATGGTTCGCTCGCGCCTCGTGCTAGTACAGAATGCAGGCATGGGGCTGTGGAGCTAGCATCGGGGTTCTCTAGGTATCATGATATTGGCCCATCCCGTCCCATCCTTCATTCCCTGTACCTGGAAGCAGCTCAAACATCCAGGTTCGTACTGATGCGTGACAAGAAGAAACATGTTTTAGCTTCGGCTATGCTGGCTGGGGTGCCCCTGTACTGAGTGCATCTTGGTTGTGAGGTCTCCTCTGCAACTGGCGGTGTGAACGGCTTTAGGAAAACTGCCCAACAAGTTCCCATGCAAGGGGTTCAAGAATACATTTTCGCATCAGCTTGAGTACTTGAACTTCGTGACGCCACTTTATAGATGCCGCTTTAGGCTTATGCAGTCCTTCAATATCATGCTATTCTCATGGGTTCCCCTAATACCACCCGCTATGCTACCACCAGTTGGGTCCCCCCTCAAGTAGCTTTAATTCTCAAAGTTAAGTGTGGAAGAACTTAGCCGTGGTAGCAGGGCAACCCATACCGTCCATGCTCTCAACCCTCGCCCACTTTCAATCTCAGGTGCTGTATCAACTACACGAAAAGCTGGGAGAACGTCGTCAAAGTTCTGGCCCTTGCGGGGATGGAGTGCTGTTCTCTGAGATTGGAGCTTAGGAACTACCCCTAGGGGTTCGGGTACTCAAATACGGTGGATACTAAAAATTCCTGCATGACCCTAGGTACCTTGGGAATAGTGGTACCATAGTATACTTGGGCCATGCAGGATTTTTATTCTCAACAGTAGCAAATAATTTGAACAGAAACGGGGTTCCTACGCAGGTACTCTGAGCCCTGATTACATCCTGTTTAGGTTCTTGGACCCTTCGGGTACTTGTTTCCTGTTTTGTCACTCCTGCATGGTTGAGAGTTGTGGTTTTGGGTTCTGACCTGCGGTATGGAGATTCAGGCTCTGCCTGACGCATCAAGGCCAACACGCTCTAGGCCAGTTAAAGGACCGAGCAAGAGTTCCTCAAAAACGTAATGGTGAGTATACTAAACGCTTATTCCCGCTCACGCCGTGTTTATTTGGAGCTGCTCCTTACCGAATCCAATCATATCAGTGCTTAAGTAAACTGCCCCGGAGGCGTTCAACTGGTCGTGCGTCACACACGGGCATCCCCACTGATCCTGAGGCCCTGAGCCCGTGTCATCTCTTGAGTTTGTTGGAGGTTCAGGGCCGTTACAACCTGCACTTCGCTGCTCGTCTACCCCAATTTTTTACCCGTAAGTCCCCTAAGGGATAATGCAAACCCTCGGCTCCCATGTACCCAACATAATGCGTATCCATATACTCGGGTCATGGTAACTGTGAACCTGAAAGCAACTCTGTCGCCTCTGGTAGGCCCAAAGCCACCGCGGCGGCGCGGCCCTCCAGCTCCAACTGCAGCATAAGCCTTCCCAGGATGAATAGAAAAATATATTATAATATATTAAGGTATGTTATAGTATATTATAGTAGATTATAGTATATTATGGTATTTTATAGTATATTATAGCATGTTATGGGGTTTCGGGTTTCGGGTTGAAACCATGGGCCGCTAGTCTGGGCCCTGAACCCTTCGAACCGTACATTGACGGTCAAGGGTCTTTGTGAGTTTTCTTGTCGCCCCTGTGAGCCATCTAATCGCCCTAGTTCTCCCTGTTTTTCCTAGTTCCTAAGTACTATAATATACCACAATACACTATGATATACTATAAGTGCCCCTGACCCTCCAGGTACGGCTAGGCTTCAGGGTTCAAGGCAAGGTACAGGTCAGGTTCAGAGTCTTAGGGAACGACCGCGCGCGATGGCTGAGACTAAAACACGTACATGACCTTACCCAGAGGGTCCATGTATTCAATAATTCAGTACTTGAGCTTTGGGCAATATTAATGATGATAGAGGTTTTGGGCAAGTATATGTTTATAAAGTACTTGGACCCGTAGGGTATTATGCAGCGCCAAAAGCTTCAGGGTACTTAGAGTCATGCAGGATCTGTGGCATCATCCCTAAACCCTAATCCTCAAAGCCTGGGTGTCCTTATATATCACTATGCCCCCATGGGCTTACTAGGTAGCTAGAATACGTTACCTAACTCCAGGTTACGGGCTGGGGCTGTTCGAGGCATCAAGCGTTGACTTTAGAGCTGTCAAGGGTTTGAAAAGATTGGGAGATTAGAGTTAAGGCTCAATGGAAGGGCTCTTGAACAAAAACAGAGATCAGCGTCATTCTTTAAATCTTCAAATCAGGGCTTAGGGTCTGTCTTTAAGGTACGGGATAGATCTAATGAGTTAGCAGAAAGCAATGTAAAGCTGAAAAATAGTACTCAGGGTTCAGTACAATGCAGCAGTTAGCAGCGAACATGCACGTTTGCTTGAAGGGTTCCAAATCTCCGAACAGCCGGGATGAACAACTTCTCATATGTGCGGCTTGCGAAGGGATTGCCCGAAACCACCCTTTGGGAACGTAGAATGCAGCACTGCACATTTGGAATTCATTCCGATTCCGGGATGGGGTGCCTGGGGTTTAGGGTTTACGGTGGGTCATCAATACAGATGGCAGAGGTTATCGTCAGAAGGAGCTGGTCTAGCACATACAAGCCCGCTCTTGCTCAAGATTGAATATTTGACCAAAATCCTCACGTTGAGAGAGAGAGCACGCGTTCCACGCTTTTGATGCGAGTCTTGGATTCAGCTACGTCAGGAGCCAGCAACATGGTCTCAAGCCTCTTCTTAGAAATGCGACGCGGTGGGTGAAGCGGCAATTAGCCATGGGACTTTATGCGTACTCGTAGGTTCAGGGTAAGTATAGGCCCATCGCAGTCCAAAGTCCTCCAGCAGGTTATCACTGGGCGAGAACTTCAATTTCGATTAGGTTATAACCCTGCACCTCCAAATAATTCCCTCCCCTTCACAATACGCCCCCCTCACTGCCCTAGTAATGACACCCCCCCTATTCGTACTAGTACCATCATATAGTAATCGGACTATGTGTTATTGGGGGGTGGTGGGGTGGGTTTATCATTGGAACAGTTGCGACATAGAAGCCAAGCAAGCTAGGCATGCGTGGATTACCCGAAGGCTCTCAGGTATATGCAGGTTTCCAAACAATTCAGGGTTCCTTCTTGGGAGTTTCTATGAATCAAATTATTATAGTATTTGAGGCTATACCAGGCAGACCCTGGTTTTGGAAAAACGCTGAGGTTTGACAAGCACAAGAATTTCAAGCTGCTTCACGAGAGGCATCTGATAAGAGAGGTCCAGCCCAAAGCCCACACCTCCCCACCATCCTAAATTAACAGAGAACACACTACTTGCACATGGGCTGAAACCTTCCAGATGCTATGAACACACTTAGCAGCAAACAGCTGTCCAACAATAAGTTCCCCTCTGTGCACGCTGATCGGCGCGTGAAAAAATCAATCGGCGTGGTTGGCTCACATTTTTACTGCCGGGCAGCACGAAGGAGTTGATCAGCACAAGACCTCCGGCCACGTAGTCAATGTATTTCTGCACCTGGCATCACAATTATTTTCCAATACCCATCTACCAAGAATCACAAAGACATGTGTTGGCCAAATGCATGGGTGAAGAAGCAAGGTATCTAGCAGCAAAGTAACTTTCTCAAAAAAATGCACAACGCGCGCGCGCCCCGCATCATCATGAATCAGCGTCATCATCATCATCATCATCATCAGCAGCTTAAACAATTAGCAACATTATGGTGCTAGGTTCCCTGTATACTCATAATATAGAGATGTGCACCTAGACCTTGAAACTACCTTCTCCTCGGGCCAGTTAAAGGTACAAGAAGGGTCGTGTTACACTGGCAGGAAATGTCTGCGCCTGGGCGAGCAATGCTTCCATCTTCTGCTTGTTCCTGGATCATTGTCAATTCTTGGTTGGCCTTTGGGGCGTTTGAGGCTTCTTTTTAGAGCCCTAAACCCTAAACCCTAAGTGGACCTTGCACGCAGACATGTTCAAACCAAGGCAACTGCAGCAACCCAAAGCATCCATGTAGCTACATAGTATATACTTGAACCCCAAAGTAGCTTTTGGGAAAACCACTTTGGGCCTGAAGTATATGCTGTATAGCTACATGGACCCCTTGGGCGAAATAATCGCAGATAGGATTTAGGGTTTGAGGGTTAGGGAGAACGATCCTGAACAGGGACCCTTACGTGCGATCACTTTATGACCTCCCATGCACTCTTGATCTTATTATTGTCAAATGGGCACCCCGTTCAGGAACCTTTATATACCAATAACGTAGCATCCTGCCTCATACTATATCAAGGGACTTGGGGCACCCGCGCTTTTTTCATGAAACTCTCATAAACGGTGCTGCACGCCTCGACTCTGCCAGTAGTACGTTCATGGTGGGAACTTTCGCTTTTTTCCAACCTCAGGCTATCCGGCTTTTGGCTTTAGGCTGGATAGGGATTATGTAGGGTTCGGGGATTCGCCCCAGTAATGGAGAAACAAATGCAAGGCGTGGGCCCCGGTAGGAGATTGCCAAACAGTAAACCTTCCACCCTAAACCACACCAGTAGTGCTGTCAATCATTCCGCTAGCCATGCAGGAATTATGGGGTGCTGCCTGGCCAAAACTGGCTTTACCTCAATCCTTTTGGCTTCTCGAACCCCGAACCCTACATCATACACCCTAAAACCCCAACCAAAACCCAAAACTCTGAACCGTGTCTATCACTTGGGTTTGCCCTACCTAGCTTGAATTTGCATATCCCCTTTCAGGGTCTAATATGGGGATCAAAGATGGCTAAGGGTTCTGAGGCTTCCAAAAAAGAGACTATCTTGAAGGTGAAAAAAGATTTTGAACCCAAAGATGGTATGGCGGTGAGGATGGTTGAGGTCTTGAGCCTCAGGCAAGCTGATTCTAGAGGGATCTATAAAGGCTAGGGTCCATTAGGAATACGCTCTAAGCTCGATTCAGGCTAACGCATCCCAAAACATGCAAGTGATGTGGCTGTCTTGTCAGTCTGTCTCCAGAAGAGTACCAGGTATACTGATTGCGGTTGCAATGGTCTACCTAGTCCTGTCAGGGGTCTCTTGATGAAGCCTGAGGACTTTACATGCCTTGAAGAAGCAGTAGGTGAAGCCCAATTCCGCCCCCAACCCATGAGCTGAAATTATTCAAGCCAGGCAGTATACCCCAAACCCCAATCACCTACATGCCCCAAGGTCTTGCACACCCAAGAACAACCCTAAACCCAAGAAATACCAATTCCACCGGCGTGCTTTTTTGCGATTTCTGCGAAACACGTCGCCCGGGTGCCTCCCAGTTTTTGGATGCCTCGCTCCTGGGATGTTTGGTTTAGGGTTTAGGGCTTGAGGTTTAGGGGTTTCAGGTTTAGGGCTTGGGGTTAAGGGTCTGCAGTTTTCTTCTAAAATTGAGAAGTTAATTGCGAAGCCTAGAAAGAATAGATATTCCGGATCCCTTTAATTCACCCAGCACCCTCAACCGAAACAATAATTTGGTTCATTGTTGGGATACTATTACAATTCGGGCTTTACATTCCTTATGGGGAGTAGAATGAACCGTGCTTCTGAAAACATGTTCTCAAGGGTTCTGAAAAGGGCCCTATAGAAGGGACCCCTAATCCCATCACCTTCTATAATTCATATATAAGTCAACCCTGAACCATACACCCTAAACCAGCATATCCCGAGGTGGTCCCATTTTACCTCCAATAAGCTACAAGCTCCCTCTTAAAGATCTTCAGCAATGACGCACTGGAGAGAACCCTCGCCCATGGGCATGCGCCAAAGTTATGAAGCCTTCACTTAAGACCAGCTACAGGTGGGGAGTTTGCTTTGGGGCAGGGGGTATATAAAAGGGGTACGGTATAGAAGGCGCATAGAAGGTCACTACATGGTAACTCCCCTCCTGTAACTGCCTTAGATGCAGGTCTGCGTTCAGGGTTAGGGTTTAGGGTTTATGGCCAGTCAGGGCTGGGGGGGAGCCTGCAGAAGACAGTGTACAGGACTGGTCTAGCCAGTTTAGGGTTTACAGGGTTCAGGAATCTGCCTTGGAGCCCTCCAAAAAATAGGGTTAGCTTTTTATTGGGGAGCTTCTGAATATGGAAAAGTGTGTTCAGGACACCCCCCAGTGCACTTGCCGTTCATTGCGCGGTTCACAATGTGCAGAGATTACAAGCGGTCTTCCCAGCACCCTGAGCCCTTCAAACCCCAAACCCTAAACCCTAAGCGTTATAAATCCTGAACCCTATAAACCCTACTTGTAGCGCAGTTTGAGCTCTCTTCACCACCCGGCAGGGAGGGAAGTGGCGGTGGTTCCGGAGATGATGACATTGTTTGAGTCGCTCCTTGGTAGTCCCCTACCCCTCATATTGAATATTCCCTATATATTTTCATGTACCACAATGGTAGTATTTGATATTGGGGGCAGTGTTGGGTTTAATATTTTGGGGAGGGGGATTGGTTGACATTTAGGGAGGTCGGGAAACTGTTGTAGGATTCAAGGTTCGCGTAGGGTGGGGAATGGAAAACGGGAAATGGAAAACACATGGAAAACACAAGTGGAACCTGGGGGGTTGTGGGGATGCATCGGGCGTAAGATTTAGGGTTACTCTGCCGGTGGCTAACAGGAAATGATGGAGTGGTGAAACAGTGGGGATTACATCGGAACTAATTACTACGGGCATCCATTTGTTCAATCCTGACTAACAACCGTTAAGTTGAGAGACCAGACATAACCGATTTGAAATTTTTGGGCTTAAGGCGTTGCTTCAAACATGCCTGCCTTGGTCCTGTACTGTACTTGGTTGATCTGCTGTTAGACATCCTTCACTCATCTCGTGGGGATCCGCTGGTTCATGTGGGTTATTCTGCAAATTATGAGCCCCTACTTGCTATCGATTATAGTACGGGACCTCATACTTCGGATCACCGAGATGGGACCCTGATTTTGGGAACTTCCCATCTGGTTCCTGCCTAGACGCCTGGAATAAGGCACTGCCCCCACCCTGTAAATGCCTGTACTAGGGTCATACCAAGGGCTATACAGTGTATCTAACCATTACAATTTATTGACAGTGTCCAGCTGTAACATAATGGGGGGCCGTATACTAATGTAATCATCTTAGGAGCAGCGGGGAAAGAAGTGTGACATGTGAGGCTGACCCAAAGACCTTTTACCCTAAACGCCCAAAATTAATGGGATTGGTTGGTATTCCCTTATTCCCAGTAAACAAAGTAATTCAGGATTCTTGAGGATTACTTCCCTAAACCCTAAACCCTACAATATCCCAATATACCCCAGTAGGACCCTACATGACCCCAAGTATAAGCCTAATATAACCCCAAACATAATCCATAATTTAACCCTGATATAAACCCCTTATTGCGAGCTTTTAAGATGAAACACCTGTGAGAGCAAAGTCAAGGCTCGTGAAGCACTGCTGGAATTCATTCTGAAGGGGCTCGTATCAGGGTTTAGGGTTTATAGCCCCCCCTAAGTAGATAGAATAAGGGGTATATGGGGATCTTATCATAAAATACCCTAAGCCATATTCTATCTACTGAAGGAGGACTATAGGGTTTAGTGTGGTTCTCCATGTGTAAAGCTTGATTACAATTGTTTCATGTCCATGCCAGACCCTCTCTCTCTCTCTCACGCAGGCAAGACCCTAGACCCAAGAAAATGACACGTGGAGAGAGAAGGAGTGGTGCAAGATACTCTCCTTCAACTGTACTGAGGGAGCATGGCCACCTGCTCAGTCTAAGCCCTAAACCCTATAATATCCCAATATACCCCAGTAGGACCCTATATATCCCCTATATAACCCTAAGAAAACCGATATATAACCCTCATTTAAGCAGACTTGGGATGATGCCACCTGCGTAGCAAGCCGCTGCATATGGAGCAGAACCGAGCATACCAACTGCAACCCTAAAACCGAGCCGAGCTTCCATCTTCTGATAGGTAGGAGTCCTCATGGAATGATCCAGGGGTGGCTTTAGGGTTTAGGTTTTGGGAGCTGGTCTTCAGGGGGATCAAAAAATCGGATGAAGTTTGGTGGGTTCAAGGATCCCTGTTGTAGATTCCGTTCTGTTGGTGCCTATACCTCCTAGACCCCAGCTTGAACTACCTCACCTTTGAGCCATCTGAGTCCCTGCTATGCTTGGTACCTCAATGTCACCGTATCACACGAAGCGCTAATAATAGTTAGTCCAAACCGTAACAATAGTGTCTATGCAGGAGTGTCGGGTCCAGATCTACAGTCAAGTAAAGCCCTCAAAGGCCCAGAGTAGCTAATCCGAACAGTACTGGTTTCTAGTAATTACAAAGGGAATACACTACATAGGGCTATCTACTGAGAACCAGTAAGCAACAAACGGAATACTACTGTTTCCATAATCAGGGAAGCTACGAGCGCAACCTTCCATTTTGATGCATGCTTCTTTCAGTGTGGCAAGTAGCTCCGCAATCTAGACCCTTTCATAAATGAAAAAGGCAAAGGGAAATCTTGCTTAGACCCAACACAGATTCGAACCATGGAGCTTACAGCTTCGCCCACTCACACTTATGTGAAACCATACTGCCGCATCCGCACACCCTAGTGCCTGTCTGGCTAGCCTGTACCTCTAGGTGGGTCCTGTGCAGAGTATTGTGCTTTGAAAGCCTTGTGTGCTTAGCGCTCGAAAACGAAATTCAAACACATACTTCAGAGAAGCTACTCCAAAGTAGGCCGAACGAACTTGAAAACTCGGTTGCTACATTACGAACCAGGCAAATTAGATGTAAGCATGAGGGGAAAGACGCCTTGTACCTAAACCCTAAACCCTTGAGTGTTTCCTACCTGGCCCTAAAGGTCTGAACCCTCCAAGTGTCCTTCTCACAGAGGATTTCCCATAGCGCGCTTACTAAACAAGCGCCACAATCCCTGTGCTTGCCCGCGCGTCCGTAGACTCCCCCCAAGCCCCCAAGTTTGAGTAGACACTCCAAATCCCCAAAAAATCCCTTCAGCAGGTATCTAAGGGTAGCCCTAAATCCCGTTCGCTTTGTAAAGGCTTCCGTCCCAGGTGCGCTGTTCGATGTGCAGGCAGTCTGTAACATCTCAGGCGGTTCTTCTGGGCAAGGGTCGGCGGTCTCCTGGGTTTCTTTCGGGATTTCAGGGTGTCACTGGGTTGCTGTTAAGGAACTTAAATTACAGTACCATAGTCTGGGTAAATCTATATAGTAATGAATATGGCTACCCCATTGTGGTAACTAAAGCTAAGTTCCTTAACAGCAGCCCAGGTGGGGTTGGTATAAGTGTTGAGCCCCAGTCTCCTGCAGCAAAAAAACTCTTGTAATCACTAGGGAAGGGTAGATAGAAACTACTAAAGGCCATGTAAGTTTTAGGGTGAGGGCCTAGTAGAGAATGGAGATATCGATCCCATGACATGATCAAAAACATGTATGCGAAGGGCTTTTGGTATTTTTGAAACAAAGGAGCTTTGAGGGATTCTGTGACACAGGGATGACAAAAGGAATGCGCAGCGTGGGAACTCATTTAGTCGAGAAAGGGAATTGAAAGGGATTGGTGCATCGCGCAGCACACGATGTAAGCTCCGCATGTTTCAGGAGATATGGTACTTTCCCTCACTAAGGGGACCCCTGTGGAGTTCGAAGGCATCTTCTCAATGGTCATTTGCGAGCGAGGCCCCCAACAGATACATGCCCCCAACAGATACAGGACATTATCAGTGGGGAACTTGGAACCCTGGTAAAAATCAGAATTTCTGCTGTTCCTTAGCATTATAAATTGAGTCATAATTACCCTCACACCCTAAATCCTAAACCCCCCAAACTCTAAACCCCCTAAACCGTAACCTCCCAAACCCTAAACCCTACCCCCCCCCCATGCCCCTGCAGCTCTGAACCTATAGTCCCCCTTGAGTAGATAGAATACGGCTTTGGGTATAGTATAATAAGCCCCATATTCTATCTATTTAAGGGGGACTATACCCTTAACCCCAAGCCCTAAACTCTATATAGTACCCTTAAACGCTCATATGTCTTTGTACTGGGCTCTGGCAGTGCTGGCTTGTCCGTAGGCGACACCTGACCGTAACTTTAAGCGCAGCTTTTTTCAGAGTTTAGGGTTTCCTTACGGGGGGGGTTGGTGGGGAATGAGGGAATATACTTTATAGGGATTACATAGGGATGATTTTCCTATGTTCCTTGCTAACCCCCAGTAAGCTTAGGGTTACGAAGAATATGTAGATACATCGTTGGGGTTCCGAAAGTTCTGGGGAAGGCTATAACCCGGATAATAGCACTTGGGGGCAGATAAGTGTGTTTTGCAAATTCATGGGTCCGCATGCATTACATACAAGAACATAACCTACCAATGTCTACCTACTCTACCAATCTCTACCCCATGGCAGTTTGTTGGATTAAATGGAAATGTCGATCTTCTACAGGTGATCAGGTCACTTGGTGTTACTGGCCCAGGGATGGGGGTCCAGCACAAAAGTGGTTATCCAAGGTTCCACGTCCAGAATTCTGAGCTCAAAGGTCTTGGGCTTCAAACTTAAGGACCATCCTGCTGAAACTGTACATCCTGCATGACCTGAATATGCCACACGACCAGAACTCCCAACATTTATACTTTGGAACCCACAATCCGTGTTCCACTGGGCCCCTACACGGATTCCAAAAATCCTGCATGACCTTTTCCCGAGGTATAAGCTTCGGATAATGCAGGAATTATACCATCAACCCTGTAAAGCTTCATAGAATCCCAGCTTCCATTCCTTTTTCCATTTTACTACTTCAGACCTAAACCCTAAACACCAGTTTCATTTTCCATGTTACTTTTTTTCCCATGTGATTCTCCATTCCCCCTTTTGCTGCAGGGTTGTCCGTCCGCCTGGGGAGGCAGCGATGCGTTAAGGAACCCCAGAAGCTTACGGTTTAGGGTTTAGGGTTAGCTTAGGATTTAGGGTTTCAACCTCAAAGGAGACCACCCCCAAACCCTGAACCCTAAACCTTAAAACCTAAATCCAGCACCGCATTAAGCAGAATGCAGGGCCGAAAGGGAAGGTTATGAGCTCCACCGTCCGCAAGCCAGCTTAGGGTTTATTTTAGACTTAGTCCCTTTCTGAGTGTTTAGGATTTTGGGTTAAAGAGTGCACAACTCAGGCAAATATATAAGTTCATCAAAAATGTTGCTCAGGCCCACCAGTAGAATCTGGGGAGTATGCTCTACTGGCGGTTTGGGGTTTAAGGGCTAGGGCTACTTTGGGCAGTTTGCCATTGTTGCAGGACACCCTTCTAAACCCTAAACCCTAAACCCAAATATTCAGGCATCTACCTTCTCCTTACATTGCAAGGACACCTGGCTCATGGCCTGCTGTCGCACACTCACTGCAGCAGATCTCGAATCACATTACCCGGAGGGTCCAAAAACCCAATGTTTTCAATAATCAGGGTTTAGGGTTTAAGCCACTGGCCCGA